>JAOTAV010000261.1:0-10684 GCA_026546445.1 Cyclargus thomasi | reverse complement strand
TCATCGAACCAGCAACTTATGATTACTTAACTCGCTACGTTTGAACGTCACTTAATACTTACTACTTAATTTTTAGCCGACCGTTTTATTAACTCGCAAATGTACTTAATGGTACTTAATTAAATGTAAGCCGGGCCTTAGTGAATTCCAATGTTAGAATGAACAGTTATTTTTGTGTCTGCGGTCATCTAACATCTTACATATGTCAATCTCTTTTTTTATACAGCTCTCAGTTTGGCTACGATAGGCAGATGCCTATCGTGGACCGCGGCTCTATATAACCTAGTGTTAAACTAGTATCGGTGGTTCGTTTTCAGTTTGCCCTGCCGGCTGCCGCAGATGATGGTCTGATTTTCAGTTTTTGTAAAATTTCTAACTCGCTTGTTGCTAGACATCGCAACTAAGCGTTTTTAAAGCCGTCAAAGTGTCATAGATGCTGAGCTATGAACCGACTCGTAAGTCGTAATGCTTAGCTTTCTTCTATAAAGACAAACGCTCACAAAATGTCAATTGACATTGACTTGACAGTTTAATGACAGCGTTAAATGTCAAGCTATAGTTTTTGCTTCGCGCAGTATAATTTCTTTGAACTCATATCTACTTTTAAATCGTATTATAATTTGTTTATTTAATAATTATTTGCATTTAAATTTTAGTTTATTGAATTACTGAAAAGTTTTGTTATAACTAGTGAATTAAGGTTTTGTCTCCCGTCTGACCCTCACCAAAGACTCAGTGTTCACTTCACAGTTCACTTTTCATTCAGTAATTACATATCACGGTCCGCGCTCGCGCTTCTCGCTCAGCGCTCACTCAGTCTGTCAGTCATCTCTCGCCTTTTGAGTTTAGATGGTTGTTTGTAGAGTGTTGTACGCTTGAATACAACTTTATGAACATTCCGTGACTCAGTTGCGATACGCGTGTCTTCGTCAGTGGACAGTATACGAGTCGAAATGCGAATTCGGTAGAAAATTATTTGTAATTGAGTGCAGATAAAATAAATCAAAATGCTCGCGGACGGTGAAATAGTTGGTGACGGATCATGGAACCTCACGATTTACGTGACGGATTTGAACGAGAAACGCACCATGGTCGTCAAGGGAGATATGCATATTGGTGGAGTGATGCTGAAACTAACCGAGAGTTTTGGTAAGTAACCTGTAATTTGCACCATAATATAATGAGAAATTATAGTGTACTCGAGGAATTATGACATGTCATTATTTATATATATATAAATAATGACATGTGACATGTCAGTTAAATAATTAGCAGTAATTTAGAAATACAACAACACATACATTTAGTGAAGTTTTCCTTATTGTTTTTATTAAGCTCAAAATAAATAGAAACAGAGTATATATAACCTCCTCATTTTGGTTTATTAGTTTAGAATAACTAAACATTAAGACTACAATGGTACAATTACTACATTTTTAAAATTATTCCTCATATTGTGCCGTTGCTACAAAATAGAAACGAAAATCATTTTAGTGTGTAGTGCATAGTATGTAGTAGTATAGACTAGCTTTTGCCAGCAGTTAAACTACATCAAATTTAAAAATTATTTAACCTGGTTACATATTATATATAGTACTAAAGCAGTTGTCAAATAAGTCCGAATTTGATCAGCTGATCAGCTTTATCCTATGACTAATATTGCATTGTCATTCCATTTATACAAGCATGCAAAATTGCAGGTCGCTTGAACATGGAAGGGAATCAAACTTGAGAGATTTCATTACAAATCATTGGACACATAAAAGAAAATAACAGCTTGTAAATTAAAATATTATAACTATTTCATTTAAATAAATTTAAAATTGTTTTTTGAATTATGATAAATGTTATTTAAGTTAAGGTTTAGTATATTATTGTTTTCTTTGACATGATTTTTTTATCTAACTGTATAGTGAAAACTGTAAGACCAAATCTAAAAATGTGTGTTTAAACTATAAATTCCATAAGTTAACTATGGAGGTTTTTACTATAGTAAATAATCCACAATAATTGCAATATTATAAACAGGAAGTTGTTTTTCTTTGTTGCTCCATTAGGGAGTGAAGGAAGAATCCTTCACTCCCTAATGTAGCAACCCAAATCAACTTGATTTTTGGCATAGACTTAGTTGTAACGATGCATAGGCTACTTTTTGTCTTGGACAAAATATCATGTTTATAAAGGAGCTTACAAAAATATTCCTATTTTTCAAATTCCACGCAAGCGAAGCCTCAGGCAAAAGCTAGTATTCTATATTTATATGAGTGATATTTGTCTTTGATATTATAAAATTTCAGCTACAAAATAACTAAAACCACACTATAAAATTTGCATTTATCTTTGCTGATTACTTTTATACTGTAGGCTATAACTGGTTTATAAAAAAAGGCAAGACTTGATTCTCAAGGAGAGAAGGAGCGCTAGAGCGAGAAGGACGACGCGCGTACGCAAGCATGCGTCCTTCGCGGACGCGTGGACTACGAGCAGTGTTTAGTTTTTTAAGTATAAATCCCGTTCGGGTGAACTACCGTTTGATCACCAGTTAAATGACAAAGAGGTAACAGGCAACAGAAATTCCGCTGATATGACGTCCGTTGCGTCAAAATTCGTTTATCGAGCGGGAACCGTACATTTTTCCGGGCAAAAAGGCATTTTATGTCCTTCCGCGGAACTCAAAGTAGCTCCATATTTCAAGAATATCGGTTTAGCGGTTTGGACGTGAAGAGGTAACAGACAGACAAACACGCTTTCGCATTCATAATATTACGTATACATATAGTATGAATGTAATTATCGTATTCCATTCACTTTAGCGTAAGGTCAAAAAGCCCTTTTTGCTATGAGAAAATTATACAAGTTGACTTCACCATCAACTGATATCTCTAATTTCGGTTGATGGTGAATTTCTAATCGGTACTACGAAATTCACTGTGTGGGCAACTAGACGACCACGACTCCTCTGACGATTATTACAAAAATCCAATATTCATGAGGTGGATCTCTGTACACATGAACCGGAACAAAAAGTAATTTTATGACTGGACACCCCTTTATTGTGTCAACACTTCTTTTATTATTTTATTATCTACAACATTTTTTTATTTTAATTCATTATGGGTATATGCTTCAGGCATTAAGACTTTTTTTATTTATAAGAACTACCAAAGAACTTTCTAACAATAAAACGCGAAAGCTCCTCGAAATTCTAATAGTAATCGAAAATTGGTAGGCCATTTTCGTTTGCACCTACGCAAATACTTACCGACATGCCTTTAGCAAAAACAACGTGCGCCCACCAACAAAATAGTTATAAATTATTCAACATTTTCAGTTTACATCTATGTAGTGTGACGGTTTTATAAATTAGATTCGGACCTTTTGACTTCGCTCGCAATAACTTATCTAGAATTTATCTAGGTATCTAGTAGCAGCACTAGTTATCAAGTAGTTGGTACCTGGTGCCATAACTCATACAAATTATAGACTGTCCATTAATTGAGCTAAATTATAATGAGGAAATTACAGTTCATTGCAGATTGCAATTTCTCTGACATAAACTCTAATTGTCGGGTGGCGCCAACGCGTTTTACGAAGAGTACCTACCTAATACTTGTCTTATTTAGTTAGAACTAAGAAATAAAATATGTAAATAGATTATCCTAATAGGTAATAGATAATAGATACATTTCCTTGAGTTCCGATTTAGTTTTTTTTTTCCGAAGGCGTAGGCGTACTGAGCCAGCACAGTGGAAATTGTGGTCACTTCTAAACTTTAAATCCGTCCCAAAGATTAGCTGATAGTGCAAAGTCTACAATATCTTTAATTAAAACAATACACATGCGTAATGTGTGATAAAATATTTACATAATACATTACGCTTGCTTGTCACATTCCTTAGATTACGACGAACGATTTTATGATAGAGGCTACTCTACTTGTTGTAATGTTACTACTATGTTTGCAGACATCAACATTATCCCTCGGTGAAATATTTATTTTATGAGACAGTGGTATTTTCTTAATTAATGAAAACGTAAGTGAATGATGCGAGATCAAAGATTTTACAATATTTCTTATGATTAAAGTAACTAATAGCGAAATTTATCCCTTACAATTTTAACAAACCTACATCATCTCCTAATTCATCGATTTAGCTACACAAAGTATGCGGATTTTTTTTTAACTCATTTCAAAACATTCATTTGTGCAAAAGAGACAGTTCTCAAATTGTTAGGTAGTTACCCGCTTCATCTCCCTATATCATCAGATATTGTACTGATCGAAACTACAAGGCAAAGTAAAACTAAGAACATAAAGCTGGGATATAAATTGAAATGGAACTTTCAATTTCTTTGAAGTGTCAAGCAAGGTACAGTTAGTTGCGCGTACGCGTATCTAGAAGCGGCCATATTGTGTTTCCGGCGTCTCCTCGGTCGCAGATAAGGCGTTATCATCCGCTCATTGTTCCTTTATGCTGATGTACCGAACGTATCACATGCCAGGACATTGACTTTGTTGGGTATAGCTTCAGAATAGTATGTTTTAACATTTAACACTATGACTTGAGGAAAGCCATAAGACTATCATTGTGTACAATGCAATGACAAATAAACAATGACGTAAAATTATCCAAGACTCTTCCATATTCGTTTACCCAAACGTCTGCTATGTTGACATCATGAGTACAGGTAAAATGTCACCTGTAAAAGTAGCGGCGGTTGAAGGCTGTAAAGGAGATTTTATGTTGTGTAATGGTCAAAGAGTGACTTTATGTCTCTCAAGATGAAGGAATGGATAAAATGAGGTAGAATCATTGATTAAATATTTGAAATCAACTCGTGCAAATCATTCATAATTAAACTTGTATATTGTGATGCTGAGTCGCATACCGCACGTACAAATAAGGTTCTACCCATAATCTACAAACTAGAAAAGGTTCGGTGAGACCTACATGGCATTACGTGCAGCGACATGGAAGAAACTCAAAATTACTGGTAGTTGGGACAAACTGAGAAAGGCAAGCTAGTTAATTGACCACAGTGTAATGAATAGGGAAGATGCGTGTAAAACTAAATTTAGTGAAAGATAATTATTATGATAGTGGGCTAAAAGCTATACAGATGACGTGAAAAAATCTCTAAATTCTGTTGAGAAATAAGTAAGGTATTAGCGATGTAAGTTTTCTACCCGTCTCTTTCTCCTAAAATGTAATTTATTATGAACTTTATATGCAGCTTATAGACTTTGACGTCACAGTCAATATCAGATCTCTCCTTCTAACTGACTTTAAAGGCTTGTAACTTTGTTGTTTTAAATTTTTGAAAAAAACTGATTGGAATCCATCGTTTTTCAATAACGATAACACAATAAAAAAAATCATACGTATATTGTAGTAAATAATTAAAAAACTAAGTGTATGAGCGAGTAGGTAACATAAAAGACTCATTTCACCCCTAACTATTTCATCAAACCTTATAACTAACCTATTTCATCATAAAAGTTATTATTACAAAACTTAACTATTATAAAAAAACTTTTAAAAAATCCTCTACTATCGGGATTCGGATGGGAAATAGTCGTTTGCGTGAACAGTAAGTAATGAATCTTAATAGAGCATCTAAAATTTCTATTTATTTTGATGCTGATTAAAAACCGGCCAAGGGCGAGTTGAACTCGCGCACCAAGGGGTTTTTATTTTGTTGAGAAAACGTGTTTTTGGAAGTTAAACTGCTATAACCGTTTACGTAGTACCTATCAAGTATGTAAACGCCAACGCCATTTGACGACTCCTGTGGATCAATTGATAAACGCGTTGCTAGCGTAAGCCGGGGGTCGCGGTTTCGAATCCCGTTGATGAAGCAAAAAGTTTTTTTAATGTTCGTGGGTCTTGGATGTGTCATTAAATATGAGTGTCATATAAAAAAATCTTAAATATGTCTATAGTATAAAATAAAAGTATTAAATATATATCCGTTGTCTGGTACCCGTAACACAAGTCCTTCGGGTACTTAGCACGGGGCCAGACTGACGTGGTGTGGAGCGTCTATAGATATTTTTTTATTTATTTATTATTTAATCCGTAAAGATTTGATTGTTTAACGCCAACAACTTGTAAAGTTTTTATTTCGACTCTTTATCTTAGCTCAAAATATTGCCTGTTTAAGATAATATTGACATCAACAAAGTATAATTTAAATTGGTAGCATTATCGTTAACTCACAACAAACCGGAACCGAGCAAGTGAATACTGCACAACTTTGTATAATGTAACCGAAATAAGAAGACCTATAAGCCGTTTACACAGGGTGTCGCCCGTTAATCACATTACGTTGATGTAACGCGATTTGTCACACCCTGTACACGATGTTCGCTCATATCACAAACAGGGTGTTGCGGAAAATCTTTTGAAATTTCGCTCGTTACAGAAATATTCCTTAATTGGTGATAACCGAAGTTTTGTTGCTATGAAAGCTTCCATTTTCTTGATAATTATAGATTGCTGACAATATTTTTCTGAAAATATAAAATATATCTCCATTCTTTTACTAGCTTTTGCCTGTGGCTCCGGATAGGGATAGGGATACGTAGTAATACATTCATAGCAATAAGGGATAAGCATGCCCTATTGCTATGAATGTACTTCTTAACGCAAGTACATTCATAGCAATAGGGAATGCTTATCCCTTTGGATGTAGAATTTCCTTCATTATATCATCAACCTGATTGTCAGATTTCGGTCCGATTCCTCAAATGGTTTTGGCTGCGCCTTAGTCAGCTACCGTCACAGTCAGTGAGTTTTATATATCAAAACCAGAAAAAATATAATATCTATACAAATAGTACAAAGTTGAAGAGTTTGTTTGTTTGAACGCGCTAATCTCAGGAACTTCTGGCCGGTATTAAAAAAATTATTTTTGTGTTGGTTAAACAATTTATCGAGGAAGGCTATTGGTTATATAACATCACGCTACGACCAACAGGAGCCGAGTAGTAATCAAAAAATATTATAAAAACGGAATAGTTTGTCGCTGGCAATAGCTAGTTCAGTCATAAAGTGATTTATATCGGCAGAAAAGGACGCACACACTAGTACATTTTTAAATTTTCGAAAAGAGAAGATGCATCCTTTTTACTTATGAAGGCAGAATGATGACGTACGTTGCAGCCGATAATCCTGCATCGCGCTATCAAAAATATCGCAGTTCGGCGGTATATATACGACAGCTGCAAAAGTTGTATAACGGGATAATTTACAAAGGTTTACGTGGACGTTATCGCGGGCAGAAACTAGTGTAAAATATATTATTTCAATCCTATTGCTATTTCAATGAAACCAATATGCAGCGCGTGATTTTCTAAATGGTATTTTAATATCCGTAATTCGATCACCTTATATAAGACTTTAGTTTAACATCAACGCACTTGACGCTCAAGGAACGATTAAATTTAAATTCTATAAAATCGTACGCAGACCATAAATAAGAATGATAGGAACAAAGAGACATACCGCGCCGACAAGCTCTTAAATGACGACCCCAGAATAGGTATCACACAGGTGTCAAAATGCACCGAAAATACGTAGACCAATTTCGGCGTATTTTATTGAATTTCGCAGCAGCTTTCATCAACTGAAGCCTACAAGATAAACGATCTTTTTGCCTATAAATTGCCATTGAAAAAAACTAAAATCCATTCGCTACAAAACGGCTATAACTCATGGGGCAGGGTATAAAAACGTCTCTCGCCATTTCAGTTTCGGCCTAGATAAATGACAATGACTACGCCCACCCAGGGCTGTACGCGCACTGAAAATTCCAGCGGAAAATCTCTCTTTACATGTTGAAATAACGTTTGTTTTACCAGTCCTAATCAGTAAATACTTCTTGAATCAGAGGCTAACACATTATAGATGTCCGGTCGTATATTTTCGATAAGTTTAAAAAAAATTAAGTATGCCTTTGACAACCCTAGTAGCACGTGCAGGGAAATACATTTGGTAGTTTTATCCAGCTGTATACAATACATGGTTATTGCTTTATACGGAGCCGACTGTGGCTTGGCCCCTAAGTACAATGCGTATAGGTACAAAAAACGCCGGGTGTAGGTAACATTTTGTACTTCATTGTACAATCAGAGAAGTTGAAACAGATCGTGGATCATAGTAATTTGGTCGGGTTATGTCAAACTCAGCCAACACGATCACGACTTACATAGATTTGACATATTCCGACCAAATGACGTAGGTCCGTCAACTGTCTTTCTTCCAATTTCCCTCATTATACAAGCTAAATGTCCAAAAACAGAAAACCTGACTGCAGGAACCATTACAATTTAAGCATTGAGTTATGTGTATATCTGAAATGGCTTTTTGAAGGTCTTCCTATTCATACCCTCGACCTAAATGGGCAGAAAAAAAATTCGGAACCCTACAATTTTGATTTCAAAAACCGCCATTTTGAATTTTTAATGTACTGTCACTTCGCTATCAAAACGTATCTAATATACGTTAATCTCCAGTCGAACGTCAATCCAGCAATCTGTTTAGGCCAAAGCGAGCGTGCCAAACATAACCCTCCTTTTGGCACAGTCGAGTAATAAAATAATACAGTGATTATTCAAAATACATCACAAATCTTAGCTGGGCCTGGACTTATAAATACGCGGCCTATGGGCGCCAGCAATTCATTTTGTCCTTTAAAATAAAAACTACTTATTTTGCAAAACAGTGATTTCACGATCAATTTTAATTGGTTTTGAAGTATATCATAACTATTCGATTTTTGGACAAAATGAATTCTAAAACGAATTGTAGAGCAATTCCTTTGTAATGTTGCTATTACGACTTTTTTGGTTCTCTAGCAGAAATTAAGTTAGCTATACTCATAAAAATGTATATTCTTACTTACTCTTAGGACTACCTGGTAGTTTTATTATAATTTACTGGTATTAATCCTTTTCTTCCTCCCTTATCATAACAATGGTTCTTAACTTATGGTCCGCGAACCACTAGACCACGAAACCATCTCAAGTGGTCCGCAAGCCGATGTTCTTGAGGTACCTGATAAACTTGACTAATAACTTGAAGGATACTTTTATTATATATTAATGGTATCTCACGACTAAAAGGCTCAGAACCACTAATCTATAATGTGTTTAAATTTTTAAATTTTATGTACATTCTATTCGAAAGCCAATAGTGACTAAAATCAGGCGTAATGTCTGGTTTACACGTATTAAGTAGATAAGTAGTTCTATTTTTTAATTTTCTAATTAATCTAGTTGACTAAATTTTAATTTAATTTAAAGTTATTTATCTTGCCACTTGCTACTAAAATATGTGTCTACATGATGTTAAATAACTTAGGATTGAGTTAAAATTTAGTTAAAAGCTTACCTACTTAAAACGTGTTAACCAGACATTACTTTGCGGAAATCCATAGCTTGAAATTTTGTAAGTAGAGCTTGCTAACATTATTGCTTGTGTAGTTGTGGTGCTTGTAAGTTCTTGCATGCGAGTGTACGCGCAGGCAGTGTGGGACAGGAGGGTGCTGTAACGCTATACTGCCGTCCTCAAGCTTAAAAACCGTTAACCAACATCTAGCCGTTTTTGACATTTTGATGCCATCATAATCAGAAGAAAAAGCTCTACCGACGTGTGTTAGCAAAATTTTTGTAGCCTTTATAGTCATCGTTTAGTTATTAGAATTAATATTACCGTTATGAAGTACCAAGCCCATAGAAAAACTGCGGCGTTTTTTGCTCATAACTCTGAAAGTACTTTTTGTACATAGCGGCATTTTAGCTTGAGGACGGCAGTATGCGTACACTCACTCATTTACTTACAGGTAGAGGTTTATATTGCGGAATATTGCTAAAAATCACATCTACTAAATTGTAATTGAAAGCTTATACTCAAAAAACAAATTTCTCGCGTTGTCTCTGTATATTCCCGTCCCGTATATTGAGTATATTTCGTAAAATTGTTGGGTACGTCTTGACCTGAAGTTCTGTATGTAATTGTGCGTCCACAACTAAATATCCGCCGTGAATGCTCCTTAACGAGCTATAAAAGAGGGAATCGGGAGAAAGATTTCTTTACGTGGGACGACACGATCACGACAAAATTAACATGAGGCAGATCAGACATAATGTACACAGTATGTCGAGTTCGAGCAAAGTGAAAAACGGTCCGGTTCGGGTACGGCGTACGCAATATATTACAGCAAGGTATTAGGTCAAACCCTAGGTCAAAACTAACTTCAAAATCTCTACTAAGTCTATCATTCTATCGAAAAGAGGTTATTAAATTTTACACTCTAGATTAATAATTTTTTATTTTATTGATGAGAATTATTAAATGACCTCAAATTCAATAATTAGTCGAATTGTCGCCACTTTTAACCATAAAGAAGTTACGCCCATAAATATTAAATATACGGTTGCTAACTGAAATTTGGTAGCCGCGTAATCGTAACGTGACCGTTAAAAAAATTAAAAATTACGCACTTGTCAAATATTAAGTCTATAAATAAAACTGTTTACTTTCACTTTTTTCATCAGACGTTGCAACTTTCAGTCGTAAATCATAAAGATATATTTTTTTTTTTACGGGCTTTGGCCCACCACACATTCCCACCACTGTATCTCCTGTGTCGCCAGGATCAGCAGTGGTATCCAACCACG
>JAOTAV010000260.1:0-10685 GCA_026546445.1 Cyclargus thomasi | reverse complement strand
TATTATGATAGTGGGCTAAAAGATATACAAAATGACAAAAAATCTCTCTTGAAAAATGAGTAAGATTTTTTTAACATTTAAATTTTATACCCATCTCTTTCTCTCAAAACGTAACTTAGTATGAACTTTGTATGCAGCTTGTAGACTTTGACGTCACAGTCAATATCGGATCTCTATTATATCATTGTGGTTTCCAATTTTATCAAAAAATTGATTTGACTATGTCGTTTTTCAATAACGATCGATTTATTTAAAGAAAAATTAAAAATCAGTATCTTCCCTATCGCTGTGTTCTGCTTAGACGATCTCTGTGGCGTAGTGGTTGAGCGCTTTGGTAGCTCTCACCGGGGGTCGCGGGTTCGAATCTCGCCGACGGAACAAAAAGTTTTTCGATTTTCCTGGGTCATGGATGTATATTAAATATGTGTATTATGTAAAAAAAATCTTGAATGTGTGTATAGTATAAAAGTATAAAATATATTTCCGTTGTCTAGTACCTGTAACGCAAGTCCTACGGGTACTTAGCACGGGGCTGGATTGACGTGGTGCGAAGCGTCCATAGATATTATTATTATTGGAAAGAATATAAGTATAAAGCAGCTTATCGTCACATAGCATGTGGCCTCATACCGTAGGCAAGGCTTAGTTTATTATGTATTTTTATCTCGACAAGCGCGTAGGCGCAGCCCCGGGCTTAATCATCAGTCCAAGTTGCTTTAGCCCACAATATTACTTATTACGCCTCTGTTACTGTTAAAATTAACCCTTATGCTTGTAACATAAGGTCTTATTATGAAAGCATCGTAGTGCTAGACAGCGATTTTAGATTACAAGGGAAGTTATATAACTGGTTCCGACTCAAAACTAGTAGTTTCTGGGTGCTATCGATGAAAGCTGATGTTGGAGCTCCTTGACCGGCTCGATGAGTCACTTCTTAGTGCTTTTGGAGACATTCAATTTTATTTTAATGGAAAAGGGTACGCAAAGCAAAGAATATTATATATTTGAAAAAGCAAAAATATTATTTCGTCTCATA
This sequence comes from Cyclargus thomasi, assembly GCA_026546445.1. Lineage (NCBI taxonomy): Eukaryota > Metazoa > Arthropoda > Insecta > Lepidoptera > Lycaenidae > Cyclargus > Cyclargus thomasi. The sequence goes on along the minus strand of JAOTAV010000260.1, from coordinate 9,649 downwards.
AAACATAAAGGTCGACATATTTGTTAGCATGCACCGAAAGCGAAAGAAACCTTGCACATACACCTTACGCGCCGCATTTCGCAAAATTAATGGCGAGGCTATCAAGTAAAACGGCGCGTACGGTGGTGACAAATGTGTCATCATTTAAAATATCTTTATTATCTCTCGTGTCTACGAACATGTAATACTTAAGTTAGTGTCATTGTGACACAGATTATATTATACGATTAATACGCCTAATCTATACAATAGAGCGCTGCTTTGTTAGAAATAGAAAATATAATTTGATAAATACGGGTGTCATGACGCTAGTAGCGGCTGCCCGTTAGTAATATTTGCTAAATGCAAATTTCGCTATTAGCATTAGCATTATTAATTAATTCCATTAAAACGACGGGACGTTTTATGATCACAAATTATAGCAATAAGAATTATGAATTAAGTTTATATATTAGCTAATTTCACAAGATCTTATCAGCAAAGGAAACCCTTAATCCTAATTATTACATCTTACACAATAGTTTAAGACTAAAGTACAAATCTTTCATAATTATTAATAAATAAAGATGAAAGATTTGTACTCTACTGTTCTGTTTTTTTTTGTATATTTTTATTAATAAACTCAAAAAATACTGATACAATTTCGATTTTTTTCACCATAATATTGATACATCACCATAGAGTGAAATAGGTTAGAATAATGTATAGCAAATCGGCCAAGTGTGAGTTGGACTCACGTACGAGAACTTGCAGTTAGGTTCAGAATCAGCTGGTTCAGAATATTTTTTGCACCATTAAATGCTCCAGTAGGATAAATCGTTTCCACGCGGGAAAGCCGCGGGTAAATTCTAGTTTAATATACAAAAGTATGGTATAGTGAATTAGGAAAATATTCATTTTGTATGAAAAAGTTGTGTATAATGTTTTTCAAACTATTTTATATTCAAGAAACATTTGTAGTTTTTGTGCTTATTCGTTAAAACTTGGGGCACTTTAGGAAGGTTTTTCAGCAAAAAAAGCTCAAGAGTTTTGCGCTTTCGGTGTATATATATTTTACAGATAACGATATAATTCTAGAATGAAATGAAATGTGTGTAGTACTTATTATTAATAATAAAAGTTACCACGCAATCATAAAAGTAATGGTTTGTCATTCATCACGACATGTAAAACAAAGATCGTTAATCTTTAAAACAATACTCCAGTTAAAATAACGATGAGCAGCACGAGTGGTGCTATGGGGTGTGGGGCAGTTAACCCAACGCACCTCGTTTCGTACCTCGGGTGAAATGCCCTAGTACTCTTTTTGAATAGGGCATTTCGTACCACGATCATCAGAGTGATATAAACTAGCCAATACTTTTTTTAATGGGTCAACATTTTTGTGTTCAACAATTAACTTGTACAGTCGTATAGAAAAGTGATTATATAAGAAAAAAAAATAAAAGAAAATATTTCAAATCGAAATCATATTTATTGCAAAAACACGAAATTGCTGAAATAATCACAGATATACAGATAAGTATAGAGCGTCCGTGGCCTAGTCGGTAAGACCTTTAGTTCGCACACGAGAGGGTGCAGGTTCGAACCCGGGTGTACCAATGATACATTATCCGATTTTAAGTATATAATACGGATGCTCATTGCCGTGGGAGAGCCGTGCTTCGGCACGAATGTGCCTGCTCGACCGGAGTGTTACCATGACCTCACAGAAAACTGGTGTGAAACGGCGTTGTTCTGTGTTTCGTTCAATGGGTGAGTTTACCGGTTGCTTCCCCTTCCCTAATCCTCTATCCTATTTCCATTCCCTTCCTCTATCCTATTTCCATTCCCTTTTCCCTTACAAAAGGCCGGCAACGCACTTGCGACGCTTCGAAAGCGTTCATTGGCGAGAGTTCATTGGCGATAGCAGTCGCTTTCCATCAGTAACCCGTCTGCTCACTTGTCCACTAAATATCTATGTGATACAAATGTAAGGATTTCGGCGTTGTTTTCAGAAGTAAATAATTTTTAATTTTAATTTATAGCATTTTTTTGTCATCTTCAGTTTTATCTAAGCATTTACGGCGTACTCCAAAACATTACTTACATTAAGAGGATTCAATCCTAAGCGGTTTTTCTAATTTCGGGATTACAGTAAATCTCCTGTTCCTGGGATAGTCTCGGGATTTAAATGTCTTTTCTATACTGTGACCTAATGCATGCTACATGACTGTCCAGGAGCGATTCAGAGGCAAGCTCAGATGCAAGTGTCAGTTACAATGATCTTTTTATTCGAGTAGGAAGAACGACTCATTCTGCCACATGACAATCAAGATGAGTCAATGATTTGACCTTGACGGAGACATTGAACTTTATTTTCAACAACTAAGTATTTTAACTGTTTATTTCAACTCTGGTATGATTATTATGTGTACGTAATATAATAATTATAACTAGAAGTCGCCGTGTGGTCGAAATTCGACGTTTAAATATTTAAATCCATGGTGTAGAGGAGCTATAACAAAACATAATCTATTTTCGTAAATGATTATGGTGTGATGTCAAAATATTGTAGTGTGCATATTGTAGTGTTCGTAGCGTTTTATTTTTAAAATATTTATTTAGAGTAATAATTCATACAGAGGATAATATTATATTAATTCATTTAAATAATCATATTATAAATAAACGAAACACTAAAATATACAGACTTAAAAATTAAACCTTTCCCAGGTCATTCCCATCTGGCAGAGCCCCCCAGCAGGCAGCTTATTGTAGATATAATATCATGTTATTTGGAATTTTTAATAATCTAGAATCTGCAGGACATATGTAAATAATTAATTTAAACGGTTTCTATTTATACCTGGTGGCAATAACTGTAAGATCCCGTAAGACTTTATTCAAATAATGAGATATCATAAGTTTGTAAAAATGTTTTATAACCTGCCAGATACAATTATAAATAAAACAAAAATAATACCGTTTACAAGAAAATTAAAAATATAAATTTAAAACTTATACTTTAAACTTATACTAACCATATATGGTTTATACATGTAGTTTATATAACTATCAAAAACATAATACTATCACATTTCATTTTAAGTAGGTACCTACTAGTTATATGACTATAATCTTCTACAGTATAATTAAGCATTATACTTTAGGCATACAAAAAAGCTCAACGCGCATGACGCTTGGGTTCTTGCTCGTAGTATAGTACTAATCTTTTACTCAAACCGCTTTTTTGCGCTGCTTTATTTTTTTGTGGTTGAAAACTATGCCATTTTTCGTTTTTCTTTTTTTGGTTTTAAAACCAAAATATAACCTTTTCCTTCCTGACGATATAACTCCAGAACGTACGAACCGATTTCAACAATTTTGTACTCGTTGGAAAGGTCTCGGGTTTCATGAGGTTTATAGCAATAAAAATCAAGAAAAAGTTCAAGAGATACCAACGCGGACGGACGAAAATGTACTAGGTGAATCAATTTTTTCTTGTCCTCGACAAATCTTTGAATTAAAAGTCAATCAGGGTATTTTTCATCGATAAAATAAGTTTATTCGATAGCCAATGAAATATTTTAACCGATAATTTACTAAATAAATACTAAATCAAAACATTTCTATATATAAAGTCAGTGGTCCAGGGGACAAAACCACATTTTCATACAAATTGTGTAAAATTTTTTGTCCCCGGGCAACTGCTTGCAAACATATAAGAACTGTATTTTTTTCTAAAATGCTCATTTACAATATTGGTCTATGTATTAAGATAATGTGTACAGTATTATATTTAAATTAGGTATCAGTAATTATACGGTTTAATCTCGTAAAGGCAGAAATTGCGGTACAAAAAAAAGTTGTTTCACCCACTATGTAGTCTTAACTACACTTTATAAAACAATACCTATATTTCATGTATGTATGTATGTATATGTCACTAAACTTCTACACTACTCGGTCAGTTTTGATGAATTTATTATGTATTTATATATATTGCGCATACTTTTTTTGGGATTTGGGAAAGCATTCGATTCACAAATTAGCCCGGAAGCATAACGTCTGGCGGATCAACTTTCATACTAATATTTTAAATACGAAAGATTGTGAGTTTGTAAGTGTGTAATGTATATGTTTATTTTTTCTTCAAGCTTAAACGGCCTGACCGAATTTTGATAAAATTTGGCATGAAGCTAACAGGTATCCTGGATCAACACGTATAGGAACGAACTTTCACACTTCTCCACTTTTTATTCCGAAAAAATATCATTTTTTTCAACCAACTTTGAAAAACCGTTCCAACTGAAAATCGACATATTATGTACAATTTTTTCTATGGACCGCGGATATCACTGCAGGGCAAAGCTACTAGTATGATAAAATATATATTAAAATGGTAAACCTACTATTTTATTTTTTGAATTATTTAGAGCACGCAAACCCACAAGCTTCGTCTTGTAACATTTTGGACAGATGCGTTTTTCAATGACACATCGTAACAGAGTGACTGGCATATTTTATTCTTAGTATCTATTGCGAACTGTTTTTCTGAGGTATGGCAATACTGCTATTTCATATAGACCTATTACACATAATGATTTCAATCACACAAAATTGTATAGATGGGAATGGGAAATTGAAAGAGAGTCAGTTGACGGACCTACGTCATTTGGTCGGAATATGTCAATTCCATATGAACCTTGATCTGTCGGCTGAGTTTGACATAACCCGACCATATTACTTAGATCCGTGATCTGTGTCTGTTTCAACTTAACCAGTTACACACATATTATTCGGGTATGGAGTATTTAGACAATAGGTCACTGTTTTAGATCAACAGAATTTCAAAAATTAAAAAAGACGGAATTTCACCAGGTTTCGTTATACATGTACAGTTTAGTTTCTATACGGTATAGTCGGCCAGGCTGACTATGTTGACAAGGTTTAAAATTATGACCTCAATGCAAATTTAGACACGAGGAAAGAACCTATATCTTTACTTTTAGGTATGAAAAATATCTAGTCTGGTTAGCTAACCAGTGGAAACATTTTAAACCGTATAAATGCAGTCAGCCTGATCAACTCCATAGACACATAATAATTGTGTATAGTGAGGACTCTATTCGACTTTTTTTACGTTCATGGCTACGAGTATAACATTTGCTATTTTCATAAACTTAAAACTTTGTATATCTATTGTGTGCGATACTTTAGAAAAATCGACTCTTAGTTACTACAAATAATAATCAACCATACCTACTAAGGATATAACTTTGTAATCCATTTCGTGTGTCTTTTGTATTTCTCTTCAATCTCCGCCAGGAAGCGTCTATAAATTATTCTAAGGTCATTCCCCTTTGTCCTCTTTATCACGATCATATAAGGGTCTATAGCTAAACCTTCCCGTGTATGAGCTCAAAGTTACGTACGGTTACATTGAGGTCATAGGCCATCGGTTAGTGAAAGTTGTCCGTACTTAGTATGAGAAAACTGATTACAGCTAATCCATCGGGTCATTATAAACAGGTAATAAATATAATTGCATAGTGACGAGACCCTGGTTTTCGAGATGTATGTTATCGTTTAAGGGCGATTATGCGCTACACGGAATTTAAAAAAAATAAATAAGGTAAGTAATTTGTTTTACCGTCCGACGTTTGAATATCTTAAGATTTTATATGCCAAACGCAACTAAAACGCATTGCCCGACGGTAAAATTCCTGGTAGAGCACAAAGACCCGCCGTTTGTCCACCAACGCCGTCAACCGAGAACGATACGCCGATTGTTCCTTACAGATAAAATGTGTGACATAGGCGACAGGTTTCATTTTCCTCTACGCCAGTAATGACAGCGACGACATGCATAGGCATGAGGTGGGGGGGTGCTCCGTGCCGACCCTAGAATAGTCTGGTGAATACTTTTTATGACGGAAAAATGTACGGTTCCCTCACGATAGACAAATTTTGTCGCAACGGGGTTGCGGCTGTCATGTACTCGTACTTTCTAACATTTTGTTATGTTATTGGCCAAAGCCACAGATAGCGTAGATACTAGTTACTAAGCTTTAGTTAAAAGGGGCTCAGGCCCCCCTGAAAGATGGGTCAAGATACGCCGATGACGACATGAACGATAGAGAAATGTCGCTAGAAATCATTTTCTACTATAAAGTACGGGATTGTTTCGGATCGATAAAATGCATTCATCGGTCTGAAACAATCTCGTTCTTGTTCGACTGGTGGTGGATAAATGTCACTTTTACAGCCACAAATATTTGCGATGCAATATGAATCCGCATTTTTGTGTGGAAGCCCATAGACCGCCACGGCGTATAACGCAGGTTTTTACCTCACGCCGTCACCATCATAGAAATTTTTTCGGCTACTGCAAATGTATGACATAGATGAATCTAGAAAATGAAACCTGTCGCCTATGTCATGCAATGGAATTTTATCTGACTAAAATAATTTCGTTAAAGATGAAGGCGCGCGATGGACAAACGGCCTTAGGGGCATTCACCATAAACTTATTAAAACTACTAACGCATTTCACGCGTGCCATAAATGTCACTATTATATTAACATGGTCACAGTGAGCCAGCAAGTTTAGGCGAGGCATGTAGTTAGTCAATTGCGCTTGCGCAGTCAACTTGATAGTCATCAGCCGTAACAGTCATACGCAGTGCTGGAATATACTTATTAAGGGCATTAGAAATTGGTGTATTCTTACCCAAAGCACATTAAATAAAACTACTACCGTAGATCATCCTTCAAATTCATTCAGTTTGAAATACGACAAACCCATTACTAGGTTTGTTACTGACAAAATATATGCGATCAAAATTGTCAGAATTAAATTTTGAAACGAAAAAGTCATATTCAGAATACTCGCAGTTTTGGCGGGACGTGAAAAAGTGATGTTGTTTTTTTTTTCTTCGCTAAATTTGTTTTGTTTCCGGTTTTTATGTGTTATAGTAGTAGAATATTTACCATTAAATATTGCTTTTCATGCACAAGTGTGAGCAAAAGATGCAACTTGAAGAATCGTGCTAATTTATTTATCCCTCCAAAACTCTACTAGAATTTTTAGTAAAGCATCTACCACTTTACTAAATCCACTGACTTGACGCTTTGACTGCACTGACGAGTGACGATTTACCTTGACTTTGAATAGACCTTAGACTTGACGAAATATTGTAACGTTGCTGAAATTATTATACTAAGAAAATTGATTTCCCGCCTTTACTCGACACTGGCTATGGTTATGTAGCCGTAGCGCCATCAAAAGAAAAGAAAGAAAGAATACCCGTCAGCAAGTGGGGTGAAATTACGTTGCTTTGCGGTTATAAAAATTCGAGGTTATAAAAGTACCCGCGACGATCTGATTGTTTGCTTGAAGTCGGTATACTCTATGATTATGACTACTTTACCCATAGCCTTTACCTTTACCACAGCTTTAAGTATTTTAAAAAAGTTAAATTAGTTGTCATGCTTTATAATAAAAGCTACTAGCAACCCGCCCCGATTACTCACGGGTGGTCATATAAGCACCCTGAAAAAAAAAATTTTGGCGCCCATCATTTATTTTTATACCAATTACAAGCTTAAATTCGTAATATCTTTTGAATGGATTGTCCGATTGAAATAAAATAAAAAGTAATCTATAGCTATTGTAAAAGTTTTTCTCAATAAATAGTTTATTTGGATAAGGATTTGTATCTGACGATATTATGATTAATAAACATAGGCTAATAATTTTAATTACTTTTATTCCATGGGAAAGTGGTTATAATGGCTAAAATATAAATGTTTGGTTCAAACTATCGCGGACTTTTTTGTAGGCATTATTCTACAACTTTTGTATAGTAGTCAACCACACATCTCTAACCATTAAGGCAGCGTTCGCGATTATCGTTAACGTATGGCAGTTTTTTCGACGACTTACTCCACAACCTTTACTACCACGAAAAATCCTATCCATTTTCCGGGATAAAAAATAGCCTATACGGATTCGGAAAAATCCTTCTAAGTAATAGTAAAAGAAATTTTAAAATCGGTCCAGTAGTTTTTGAGTCTTTTCAATACAAAAATACAAATGTTTCCGCTTAATAATATTAGCTTACAATTTCAAAAAGTATTCCTCTACGCGTCAGATTAAGCTTTTGTAGGCGTTCTACAATATTTCTCCGGTTATAATGGTATACAAAAAAACAGATTATTTTTTATTTTCATCTCCGTTTTACCTAATCTACAAAACGTCCTAGGATTCCAAGACGCTTGAGTAACTACAAAAATAGCACTCCAACCTATCGTGATGTTTATTAATCAGATACATCGACGCCGCAACGTTAACTAAACTGATTTTCGTATAATATTAGTAAATTGTGAATTGTAATTTAATAAATTTTATTTAGTAAGTGTGTTAATTTGTTTGTTTTACTGATTTTATTAATTTATTTAAAGCATGTCATTTTAGTTATAAAAACATAATCTTGTATCTTCGCAAATATTATTTTATAAATTATTTTAAGCAACTTTTTTTTAAATTATTTCATTTAAATATGTTAATTAATTTTTTCGGTTAAGAACCTCGGCTCGTAATATTGTCAACGTCGTGTCACCTATAAAAGTGCATGTATCAGAATTATGTTATATTATACCTTGTAATTGTAATGTTTAATATATGTACCGCAGGTGTCCTTTTAAATAAATAAATAAATAAACTAAACAACAGTGTCGCTCAACACGAGTACACAAACACCGAAATATGCCTGTCATAGTGTACAACTTTTTAATAATTCCGTCATTATAAGTGACCTCTTTGTATTCTAAAAGAATTCATGTTATATAAGTTTTAGTTTCGAAATAATTAGTGTAGCGTTTGACCTGCATCTTACGAGTACAGGCTTATGAGGGTTCTACACGGCGGGAACAAACATCACACATAGGTGATGATGCAATATATTTTCAATCTTACGCTCATGAACTGAAGGTTTTTATTTATGGTATATATATGATATTAATGTTGTAAATGGTTTGGGTTTGTCAAACACGAAACTTGATGCACTCCAAATTGCACCTTCAGTTCATGGCGTAATATTGAATTGAGGGTGCATCATAAATATTAATGTTGTAAATGGTGTCCATCGAGTATAGCTATTTTCAATCCGCCATAAAATATGGGTGCAATTTGGATTGCATCAAGTGCACCTTTGAGTTATGTTTGTTCCCGCCGTGTAGAACCCCCATTACATGTGAGAGTATGTAGGTATTTCAATACAACCATAAAGATTCACGTTTTAAATATATACGCCCTTGCATGGGCAGTGCGGATTTCTTCATACGCAGTCGAAGCTAGGCTAAGACCATTATAAAATTGCCTATAAATGTCAATACAACTGTCGTTTGATAATCCAATTGACGTCCTAATCTATACTATATACATCCATACTAATATTAGGTGCGAAAGTGTGCGTGTCTGTCTGCCTTTTCGGGCCCAAAACACTGAACTGATTTTGCTGAAAGACTTAAATATTAATAATAAATTTGTGAATATTGGTGGCTGGAGCCCGCAACAAGGTTGTGCTATTTTTAACCGACTTCCAAAAACGAGGAGGTTATTATGTTCGGCTGTGGATATATTTTTTTTTTTTATTATTTTTTT
>JAOTAV010000259.1:0-10685 GCA_026546445.1 Cyclargus thomasi | reverse complement strand
TTGCTTATAGGCCTGCATGATCTTAGTGCAGGTCAAGAGCTTAACGGTCTTGTTTGCTCTCGTTATCGCCTGGAACTTAGACTTTAAGTTGTATATTATTGAAGAAAATGGCAAAATTTGTTTTTTTATGAATTTCGCAAAAAAAAAACTAAATAAAGATGTAACGCTTCTGTCGACGACTATCCGGTCGTTAGCAGACGTTTCATTTGAATGTGTGTATGAAATAACGAGTTTCGTGTGTATTTGGTGATATGTACGTATGTGTGAGAGGCGCGTGCGCCACATTCCACGGCGTAGTCATTCATTCTCTAAAACCTCAAGCTTTATGCCGAAAAGTTGCGCTAGCAACACTTGCTACCTCCTTTGTTTGGAATCAAATTAATAATGATTCTACGTGTATTTATTTTCATACTATGTATCCGGTTACATAGACAATATTTATGTTTCTAAAAAGTGAAGTTTTAAATTTAGTGTTTGTTGTTAGAAACTTGTTGATTCTGTACACGGAGAGATGTGTGCAATATGCATAATAGGAGACTTCTCTATAATACATAATGTGTACAGTACATTACATTATAATGAATTTATGAAAAAAAAAACTTACAAAATTAAAACAATAAATGTCTTTAACTTCGGTAAATACATACAAATACATAAAGAGCGAATTCCAAGCAACCCCAAGCCAGAAAGTCTAATCCACGTAAGTCAGAATAAATTATACCCATTTGGTGGAGCGCTTTTAGTACATTGTACGAATGATAAGAAAATAATAAATGGCGGTGCGCGCGCATTTATCGACGCGTCTGTACCGCCGCCCAGAGTAGCCCCCGCCGCCCGCCCAAGTCACCCCTGCCGCCCTAGTCACCCTAGTTGCCTCGACTCTACTCTCTGATTGGACGCCCGAAACGGGAGCGACGGATGTAAATAAACATTTGACACAATTCGTTTTTATTTCATGTTACACTTAATTTGCGTTTTAAGACTTTTGATATCAAACTAACAAACAGTTCGATAAACAAAACAACTAGTTTTTTATGACATAAAGCTTATTTAAGTTTCTTTTTGTATTTTAAAAGTTTGAACGAAACCATGGTTCAAAGTTGATCTTTCTAGCAGAGTTTTTCTGTTTAAATATATAGATAATAGAACATTTTCAGACGGAAGCTCAAAACAAAGCGCCTAGTTTGAGCGGAAAGCTTTAATATTGTTGTATTAGTATTCCTATTGTTCTTACAACCTCTTTGGAACATGTGAATTGATCACGTTTAAACTAGATTGTCCATGAGATCATTCAACTACACTGATAAATATTTATTCAATAAGCTTATATTATAAGAATGACTCACGATATTATAATAAACAATTCATAAATGTTTTGTATGCCAAAATTATTATATTTTAAGTATATCGAAGAAATTGAAATAAAGCAAGTTGACGGACCTACTTTATTTGGTCGGATTGTGTCAATTCCATGTAAGTCGTGACCTGATGGCTGGGTTTGACATAATGCGAGCAGCTAAGGTCTCCAGTTCTGCTATGTACAAACTTCTCTGATAGTACAATGGATTAATGGTTCAACTTAAACTTTTTGCATGCTTGAGTTTCATTTATTTATTTTAGTATACGTATAAAGGAGAAAATTGAAATAAATCCAGTTGACGCACCTACGTCATTTGGTCGGAATATGTCAATTCTATGTAAGTTGTGATCGTGGCTGAGTTTGATATACTTAGGTCCTCAATTTGGCTCTGTTTTAGAGTCTCTGATTGTACAAAACACAGAATATAGATTAAAACGATGACTCGACAAACTTTACTCTAGGTTGAGAGGAAGTTTTAAAGAAGCCAAATTATTTTTTAAAAGCAACCTTTGCCTACAGCTTAACACTCATTAAATTCGAAAATAGCGTGAAAATATGAATTTTCTTGTAAGCCCTAATTGATGACATGATGTCTTTCCAAGACTATCGTTTTTTTTCTTTCTTCGCAGGACCGTGTGGCCCTGACGTCACTGCGACCCTTAAGGGTCTATTGTGACTTCTTCGCATTAGAGCACTGTCCCAAACCCAATGCCGCTCACAAATTGAACCATGTAATTGGGGTTGGTGCCACTAATTTTCTCTGCGGAGCATTCATAGCGCAGGACAGTCAAGAAGAAGGTGGACAGGTGTCTCATCCTTCTCCTTGCAGAATCTGCAAGTGGTTATGCTACTCACACCTATCCTGTTGTGGTGTTTGTCGAGCTTGCAGATAGCCTATAACGGTACTCTCAATATCAGCTAAGTCTGTGCCAAAAATCAATTTGATTGGCTGCATAGTTGCGTGAAGGTATATACAGCAGGTGAAGGAATAAACAACAACACACTTTCCAATAATATAGTGTTGGTTTGTATGTGCATTGTAAAATAACAAAGTTTTATGTAGCAAGTGGCATTATATCCTGTTCAGTAAGTCCTTTGTTCACTATAGACAGCAATTCGCAATCGATTCAGTTCTAGATCGAGAAATAATAAAGAGTTCCAAACACAAAAGCTGCTGATGTTGTCAGGTAAAAGGTTGCTCTTGTACGGTGGCTAAAGGTCAACCCGGCTATGATTATACAGACCAAAACACGCTCTATCCCTTTCGTGTTAAAAACCAAAATGCCAACAATACTGCTTCTGCGATCGTACCACAGTATATTTCAACACAACGTGACTGGCACTAATATCAATCCGATATCTTATAATCGCAAAGCTATCATACATTTTACTTCTCTAACTACGTCTAACCCTCCTTTATGATCTCCTGCTGGCGCCTGATATTGTACCCTATACGGTCGGCTTAAAGTACATTTTGTGATGATACCACTAGCCTCCCTCGATGTCCATTCAATTTACGTGGCACAAGTTATGCGTTTTTTATTGCACTCCTCTATAAAAGTGACGCCTCGCTTATTATGAGGAACTGTTTGAGACGATGTGGCTTTTGTAACCACAACAGTGTGGTGACCAGCCCGCATATAGAAAACTTACGTTTTCTCAAAACATCTTTAATAGAAAACAATAGACGAAAATAATAGAGAAACTCGTTAACATTTTACACAGTATAATTATAATAGTTTCTAATATTCGTTTGACCTGAAACTTTGCAGAGACATGTAAAAATTAACAGAGATATACCCGATTTAATGATGGAGCCGAAAGGTGGGCATAGTATCTCAGAGATGAAACTACACTAAAAGTACTAAGTACCCTTCAAAACATCATAGTCAGGGTTTGGTACGGTACGGTACGGTATGGTACGAAAAATCTGGAATCGAACTCGATTCTTCATGCCCTAGTGATAATATAGAATTTTGCATTCTTAACAAAAATACAAAAATATTAATCCTTTCTCTTTATTTATAGTGTTAACTATCAGACAATTATGTGATAGATCATGGAAGTTTTGGCGGGACGTGAAAAAGAGATGTTGTGTTTTTGTATTTCTTCGCTAAATTTGTGTTGTTTCGGGTTTTAATGCGTTATATTGGTAGAATATAAACCATTAAATATTCGTTATCATGCACAAGTGTGGGCAAGTGATACAACTTCAAGAAACTTGCTATTTTATGTATCCCTCCAAAACTCCACTAGAAATTTTAGTAAAGACATTTCTCGACACTGGCCATGGTTATATAGCCGTAGCGCCATGAAAATATCATAATGATACCATCCGTACCACATTCACCTGGTGAATCCTTGGTGAATTTCACCAAGGATTGAGCAATGTGATGTCCTTTAATTTGCGGCTGGTATATAGTCTGGCTACTTTACTTTTTACTACAGCAACATTATCCCGGCGCAGTCTTTTGTTTTACGTTAAAATTGCACTATTGAATTTCATTTTTTTAATACTTGATCATGAGTTTATAATTTTTTAGTCTTTTATGTAAGACATGACATGTTATTTATCGAAATAATTGCTATTTTTATAAAAGACGTATGAAAATACCATTTAATAAGATATGAGAAACATGATTTTGTCCCTCCATCGAATATTCAGAGCCTAATTTTGATTAGTTTTGTCTTATAAATCTAAATAAGCAATTTACTCTTTACAAAAACTTTAATGAAATACTCGTGTTTAGGTCTCATGATCTGATAAAAGATCGAAATCTTTTTGGCCACTACAATTGTGTGATAAATTATCAAATACCATATACAGATTTTTTGAATTTGGAAGGTTTTTTCTAGGTTCAAATTATAGTATGCAGACTATAGTAGAGGTGTAAAATGGACTTTACAAAACGTGTTGTAATAAAACAGGAATGAAATCCGAGATGGTCCCTGCGCGAGCGTGCCACAATCCATTACAGTGGCGTAGTCGCGGGGGTGCGTCCATTAGCTAATTAGAGGCACCGTCACCCTTCTTGCCAGATTGTTAACGCATGTCTGTACCACCTAATTGATAGTTTTGTGAATATTCAAGTCAAATTAAGGTGATTGGTTGATAACGATGATAATCTATGCTAATAATAATATCTATGGACGCGTTACACCACGTCAGTCTGGCACCGTACTAAATAGCCGAGGGACTTGTGTAACGGGTGCCAGACAATGGAATTTATATATTTAATACTTTAATACTAAAAACATATTTAAGATTTTTATTATATGAGACATATATTTAATACACATGCAACACCCAGGAAAATATTGAAAAACTTTTTGATCCGTCGGCAGAATTCCAAACCGCGACACCTGGCTTAAGCTGCCAACGCGCCTACCAACTGAGCCCCAGAGGTCGTCAAAATAATATACATCCGAAAGTCTCCAAGTATGTTAGCTTTTAAGCCTAAAAGCCTTTAGAAAGAAAAATACAAGGTTTTTGAGAAACGAAGATTGTCATTTTACAATATATTCAGAAATTAAATATTTTTTAAAACTAGAGATTTATTATAATTATAATATTTTTTTAATTTATAGCTTAAAATCAGCAATATAATACTGCACATATAAACCCATTAATTTAAATAATTTTACATTCGTTTATTTATGTTCGTAGGTTGTGTTTTTTGTATTGAAATAAAAATGCGCAGAAGTTCTGTATTTCTTATGTAATTACTAGCTTTAGCCCGCAGCTTCGGTGACGTGGAATTCGTAAATCATGTAGCCTATTTTATTATGTAACTGCTTATTATGTTACTTTCATCCTTTCATGTAAGTCTATGCAAAAACTTCGATATGACTGGGATTGTGGAATTTCTATATTATAAAATTTATAAACACTTAGTGATTTAAAAGAAAAAAGGCACAATGAATTACTTAGCAATATTGCTCTGCCTTTTTAGAGGGGCAGATTAACGTATTTAAATTCGGTGCCGTAAATCAAACCCTTGCACAAAATTTCACCGCAGTGACGCCATCAAATTAAAAAGTCGGACCCCCTGTATCATCGCGGGCATCTAATGAGGGGGTAGAAGCGTGGCCGGCACGCGACCCCCATTCTCCACATATAATTTCATTATGATAATAAAACGGAGTCAAACGCGCATAACCCGCGACACGTGGTCGCGGCGACCTTGCGACATGACGTGACCACCGAATTTATAATGAGATACTAATGGACGTTATGTTTCTTTTAATTTTGTTTGTGTTATTTGGTATAGCATAAAACTTTGGGGAAGATTTTGTAAGCAATGATTTGTATTTGTAATATAGTCTTTCAGTATTTACTTACACGTATACTCTCAGATTTAAGAGTCACGCAAGTCTCAGACTTTGGTTGCAGAAGAAACTATTGTATGGTTTCTTCTGCAATATATTGTCTCTATTCTCTGCTACAAAAACTTCTTCACTTCTTGTAAGTCACAAATGACTTTATCTGTCGTATATTTAAAGCAATTTTAATCATAATTTATGTTAGGTTAATTACAAATAGCATATAGTCAGGGCAGTTAATAAAATGAGGTACAGTCACCGAAAATATTTGTCAGTGGGTACAATAAGCATTGTGGGCATTGGATGCATTCATTAATAGCTGACCGCTGACAAACGGTGTCGTTTCCCCCTTCCCCCCTAGAGGTACTGCCTCCCTGTTCCTCCCCCCTACCCCATTATCTCTATAAACCCCTGCCCCCATTCGGCCAGGTGTAAAACTGCCCGGTCACGGAAACACAGACATGCGATGCGGCTAATACGTTTTTATTATTAAAGTTACCATTCCGACAAGGGGATGACCCCTGCATATTCAAGCGGTGATTTGTTGGTAAATGTTTATAAATTGAACATCTTATCTTCGCTAGATTATCTTCGAATGTTCTCTTTTGGCTACTTTTTCGGCTACACTTAATGGCATCTCTGTATTATCGGCGAACACAAACTATGACAGGCGTGTGAACAGTGCATACTCGCCTCTGTCCGCCCTAAATCGTCTATATTCGCCTTTAATCGGCGAGTCGACGAGAAAAAAACAGACTGTATGAAATTTGTATAAGTTTCACGGTTTCACGAGAGGCAGAGAGACATACTGCTTTTTTATTTTATATTGTCCGTTTATTAATACTCCGTTTATTAATACTGTTAGTATTAATAAACGGAGCATTAATGGGCAAGAGAAAATCATTTTCATGGTCATATCAAGCCTTACCGAGCAAAAGTTTTCAATGTTCCTGGGTCTTGGATGTGTATTAAATATGTCTATCATATATGTAATAAAATCTTAAATATGTGTATAGTATATAAACTATTAAATATATTTCCGTTGTCTGGTACCTGTAACACAAGTCCCTCGGGTACTTAGCTCAGGGCCAGGCTGACATGGTGTGAAGCCTTCATAGATGTTATAAAAGATATTAAAATTAAGATTATAAAACACTTTTGGCAAGAGTAACTTTGAGGAAATACCTACATTATTATGTTGAATGGAGGAAATTAAAAAAAAATAACATTTTCCTTCCCGTATGTTGTATAGAGCATGTAAATAATAAAACGTGTCTCCTCTTTTTACTACCTTACTATTTATAACATCAGCTTGCAGTTAGCTTCATGTAGATATGTGCTACCAAGTAATACGTGATATAAAATGGCTTGTGAAATTGTTACCACAGTCACAAACCATGTTTTATTGTTATAACAAATAATAATACATTTCAAGTCGAATATCATATTAAATAAGCAGATAGAAACTTTAGTCACTTGATAGAAACTTTCAAATATTTATGCCTTTTTCCGCGAAATAAATTTTGTGTTTCTGAAAATTTATTTCAATATAATTTTATTTTTTAAATCTTACAAAAATCTCAACAATTTTGACCATTTTATTATGTTTTCAATCTTTCAATCTTCCCCTTCTTTAGGTATATTTTATATATATTTATATCATCATCATCTGGCGGGTCGATAATAAAACCTTACTTCTGGTTTTTAAAACACTTAAGGATTTTGTCGCTAAGCACTATTATGATTATGCTGGTATTATTATGATTATGCACTATTATGCTGGAAAGAAATCGAAACGTCGGAAACGTTTCGACTGCTTTCCAGCAGCCGTGGTCACGTGACCACTCGACCCGTGACCACGGCCGCTGAGAAGCAGCTGAAACGTCGGGAATCAATCCGTAAGTATTAAAAAACCATGAGTGATACTAGCGTAAACTTTAGAAAACCTTACTTCTCTAAAGTTACAATATAGAATCGTTATTCGGCTAGAACTAAGTTATTGCCGTAGTATAATTGTCTGAGTAATGTTCCTAGTTGATGGATAGCGTTTTAAACCTTGCTATTGTACGCATTTATTTCCATAACAAACAACAAATCAGAAGTAATCAATTGGATTGGATCATTACACTTGAAATCAGAATTACCATTGTTACCCTAGTTTGCCTACTTAAATATCATATTATCTATACCGAATGATCGCTGATGTTCGTTGTTCGGCACGATAATCTGCAAGCTTCGACACAATCGACTGTGTGTCATCGTCTGTATTCGTCGATTATGAGGAGCCATAAAAATGCTATCTCTTAATGAAATCACCTTTCTGTATTTTCCCATAGCAAATAGAACTTTGCTTCGAAACAGAATATGAAGTTCTAATTTCATTTAATATTTATTACATATAATAAAAACATTCCTCCATGAAGGTTTTATAGCGTTCTATACCGGGATTATGAGCAAATTTTCTTAATTATTGTCTATTATACATATATAGACTGTCGAGTAATTTGCTGGTAGTTAAATAATAAACATGCACTTAAATACATTATTATCTTTCTAACATTCCCCGTTGGTGAACGGAGGCACGCGAGTTATTCAAATGCATATTTCCCACGATTGGACCCACAAAAAAATAATATATATTCGTAATGTGCTTAACTATTGGCACTTTATTTATTTGTTTTGGCTATTACGGTTGGAATATTAAGTACTTATTATATATATTCTGGATGATGCCCGTAAACTGGTTGCGCAAAAACTTCTGTCGCGCGGAAACCGTAATTCCGAAAACCGGGACTCAAAATATCACCTACCAAATTTCACCAAAATCGGTTCAGCGGTTTGGGCGTTAAGAGATAACAGACAGTCACCACTTTCGCATTTATAATTAGTATGTATATGGATTGAAGGGGCAATGACTGGTTATACATAAGACTTTTATAATTATCTATAAGATCATCTTATACATAAGAATTTTTCATATTTTATCCCTTCAGGGGTAGAATTGATCAAAATCTTTCTTAGCGGATGCCTATATCATAACATATACCTGCATGCCAAATTTGAATCCGATTCGTCCTGTAATTGGGGATGTGCTTTTTTATTATACATTTACAAATCACTATGTTATACTAATTGTATGATAATATACTAATTGTATGACCCACGCGGTCACCTTATACAGGGTGAACAAAAGTAAGTGATAAAACTTTAGGTATGTGAAAGTGGTAGCGTTGATAGTGAAAAAAATTTTTTCGATCTGTATAGTCAAACTCATGTCGCTGGGGCGCTTGGCCATACAAATCACGAAAATTTTTGTCAACTTTCAGCGCTGCTTCTTTCACAATGAACTCTATATCAGGAACAGATTCGATTAAAAAATTTTATTACTTACTTTTGTATCACTCTGTAGAATTTAGAAGACGGGTCATTTGAATTTCTTCCAATAGGCTAATAACATTAGTTACTGATAATATATGAATAATCTGATAGAAAAGTTGTGAATCGCCTATCAGAGACATATCAGAACGTGATGAAACAGCGCTTCATTAGAAGAGATAGTTGACCTGCCAACGTCTATGTTTACCTCTGTACCTATTTGAAATGCACATCATGATCTGTGAGTCATTTGCCATGAGTAACATGTGCGAATTATGTCAACTTGTCATTATCGTACGCTTTTATCGTAATAAAAGTCCCGCTTCGTATTACAGGATCCGTCATCCGATGGTCGGTCCGATTAAATTGTTGTGCGCGAATGCTGCGTTTGCTTTCTTCAATATTTCCTTCAAATCTAGCAACTTTCAAAATTTTATGGAAATTATTTGTTCTAAGTATTAGTACTGAGTTTGAAGGTTGGCAAAGGGTAAATAAATAAAAAGCTTGATGACAACACCAACATTAAATTGACCGAAAAGGTGGATTTTATATACAGAAACAGTTTCAGCTAGGTAACGGGAAATGGATAGTGTAAAAAAAGGGAATATGCATGATTTTTTTTTTCTTTGTTTAAATAAATCGATCGTTATTGAAAAAGGATGTAGTCTAATTAGTTTTTTGATAACATCGAAAACAACAAAGTTATTAGCCAAAGTAGTCAGTTAGAAAGAGAGATCCGTTTGCTATATATATGATAAGCTGCATACAAAGTTCATACTAAAATACGTTTTGAGAGAAAGAGATGGGTTGAAAGCTTAAATCGCTAATATCTTATTTCTCAACAGAAATAAGAGATTTTTTGTCATTCTGTATATATTTTAGCCCACTACCATAATAATTTGGATTCAATAAATTTTGTCTTTAACGCATCTTCCCTATTGTAAAAAACCTCCTTTTGGAGCAGACGGGTAATAGTGCTGTTAAATACTCCCAACATTTTACATCTATAGATAAGCCCGGAATCGAAAGGTTTTCTTGCTTCAGCAAAACATCTAAAGTGCTATGAGATACATACTTTGTCCCAGAAATTCGATGAGTTTTAATCGTGGAGATTTTTTAGGGATTTTCCATGGTAAAGACGTAAATATAGGCTGATTTAATGACTTCTAAATCACTTTTTTATGCATTCAGAGATATGCAAAGCTGTGCAATATCTCGAATAGCTCAGTAATTGTTTGCGTGCTGGCTTCCGACGCTAAGGGAGCGTTCACTATGCGGTTCCGACATTCCCTGAACTATGACATGACTTGTGTAATATCCACGTGCATTCGTCGATTCTAAATCATAATACAGAGGCTTTACTGTGAGTTTGAAGCTATAGTATTACTCGATATATAGCGACCACGTAAATGTTTAGTATTGCAAAATTGCACAGCGCCACTAGCTGTCAAATCAAATCAAAATCTTTTTATTCAAAATAAGAACTTTAAGTGCAGTTTCTGAACGAGACTACGGCGCCTACCACCGGTTCGGGAACTAACCCGTCGAGGAGAACCGGCGTAAGAAACTCGCACGGGTCCATCTTTTACCTAAAAGATGGAAAATAACAATGATATGTCTTAAAACT
>JAOTAV010000258.1:0-10685 GCA_026546445.1 Cyclargus thomasi | reverse complement strand
ACGAGACAACGACACGACGCAACCACTTTTTGCGAAAAAAAAAACTAAAAGTCACAGTCACCTTTACCAGAGAGCACATCTATTTGCAAAAAAAAAAAAGAAAACTTAGACACTGGCCACAAATAACATTGGCATTAAAAACTCGTTCGTAATCACGATACACTTTCAAGTGAAAGCGCAAGATATTCCGGCCGACTTCGCCCAGCCACCACTACGCGCTGACTGCGGCTGCGAATACCACCTACACCGGCAATCCTACCTCGAGTGTTGTTCCACTCCACTATCGATAGATTAAATGATAACCTGCGGTTTGTCCCGATGCGGGCGTGGCCATAAACGCGTGTTAAGAGGCTAAAGATAAGATACTAAGTAAACGGGTGTTTTTTTTTTTATATATTTAATTGATTTTTTATTTGATGGAAAACAACTGCCGTCGTCCATGAACGCTTGCGACATCAGAGGCGTTGCCGGCCTTTATGAAGGAAAAGGGAATGGGACAGGGATTAGGGAAGTTGGGCCACCGGTAAACTCACTCACTAAACAAAAAGTACAGCAGAACGTCGTTTCACGCCAGTTTTCTGTGAGGTCGTAGAATCACTCCGATCGAGCCGGTCCATTCGTGCTGAAGCATAGCTCTCCCACGGCAATGAGCATCCGTATTATGTACTTGAGATCGAAAAATATCTCATTGGTATACGCCTCTACTCGGGTTTGAGCCTGCACCGTCTCGAGTACGAACCAAAGGTCTTTCGCACTAGGCTACGGACGCACCAGTCACACAACAATAGGGTGTTCTATTTGTATAACAGTTGAAGATTTTTAAATTTTAGCACAATTTTGATCGCGCACATTAAGACATGTTAAAATATTGAATCACTTGACTCCTGATTCCTAAATCACTTCGTGAACCCTGTTACCCAAAGCCGTTCTTTCGTCAAACTAACACTATCATCGTACAGTCAACATAAGATAATAAGTTAAAGTAGCAATGACCGTACAAAATATACTGCCGCTTGATAGAATGACAATGCGAAATTACTAATAACGTGCGATGGTACGATACGAATATCTGACGTATCATTTTAAGCTGATGAGGTATAAATTTTTTTGTCAACTTTAAGGTATCGGATAAGCCTTCGATCAAATATTAATAAGATGCACAGATCCCTTCAAAATTGAATAAAATAATGGCACCAAGACTGACACAAAACAACTTAAATCAAAATAATATTGAAAAATAAAACTTAACATAATGAGTTATAGCTCACAATTGTACAAAAGTTAAAATCGCGGTCTCGGAGCGACTAGGAGCAGAATATCGCTTAAGCGCGGTTTTTCCGGTGCCACTTTTTAGACAGCAACTGTGAATCTATATAATATTTGATCGAAGGGATAAGCACACAATTATACAATATTAGAATCTGATATATTTTGTTAGATTCCATTATTGACAGGTAATAATTCTTGCCATATTGTCATAAGATATTGTAATTTATAATTATTTATGTCAAATTCAAGGAATTACATAAATAACTATAAATAATTCAAATAGCAGAATAACAGAAAATAATTATAAAGCAGCATTAACATAAAAAAATATTTAACATAAAAAAATATTTACCACATAAATTATGTAGGTACACACATGAATCTTATAATTTGTTAAGCTCGTAAACCGCTAAATTGATTTTGCTCATATTAGCTGCTTATATTGAGAGAGCTGTAGTTTTACAAATTTCACAGGGTCATCTAGTGTAGAAATAGGAAAACTTTAAAAAATATCGACAAAATAATTCACACGACACATCACTACGAGTCTATAAGGCCATTTACCGCTTGTACGGTCGAATACGTCCAAAACGTTACAGACCCTAGCCTTATTAACATAGGAGTCTTATTGCAACTTCTACTACTGTGGTAGTATCTCTAGACGAAGTACGATATTTATCAATCTGAGCAATGACATACCATTGGTGTTGGCCCAATTTGACAATACAATAATTAGTTAAGTGCCCAGCCATAATCGTTTACTCTTATAACTAGCTTTTATATGCGGCTTTGCTCTTGTTGAGTTAGAAAATCGTGACGCGTAATTATCACGTAACACAACAGGGCGATGGCGCTATTTTCAGAAGTTTCAATTTAGGTTCACATTTGTTTCGGTTATGTTTCAGCTACGGTTCAGCTACGGTTTGTTACGATTTTGGGTATCGTGCTAACATTCGAGCCATGTTCCAACCGAAACTGAACCTCAGACGTAAGGGCCGATTTACACTTAATTTAGTTGAGTTGCGAGTTAACTTGCGCGATTTAAACGGTAAAATCGAGTTAATTAAGTTGGCTTAAATAGAACGCGGTCCTATTTTTTGACGAGTTAAGTGCTAAGTGCTACCCCTCTCGCGTCTCCCGCACCCCGCCAACTTAACTCACCAGCGTGTAGACGTATGAGTTTAGTACAGTTCATATAATATTTAACTTATTAAAAATTTTAATATAATAGGTATTTAGTTGAGTAAAATATTAAAAGTAATGTTATCGAACCAGCAACTTATGATTACTTAACTCGTCTACGTTTGAACGTCACTTAATACTTACTACTTAATTTTTAGCTGACTGTTTTGTTAACTCGCTACTGTACTTAATTAAATGTAAACCGGGCCTTAATCGAACGCAGCTAAACGTGACAGACATTGCAGCGGACCAATCAGCGCCCTTCTGATTCAATTTTTATTGGCGAAATATGAACGCGACTAAGCCGATGCGCTGATTAACGCTGTCAATAGACATATTGTTCGGTGTTTATGCAATATAAGTGTGAAGTGAAGATCAAATGAAAAGTTTATTTTGTAGTTGCGAATGAAAATGTTAGAATTAATTTCGTATAATGTGTTACTTTATTTTACGATCGCCATTAGTGTAGTGAAAAGTGACTCGTGATAATAATACAGTTTTTGTGATACATAATACGTAGAATTTCTATGGACATGCCAAAGACTAAAAATCAAAACACTTCTTATTAAATTTAAAAAGTCATACACAAGACAAAGTATTGTATTTGGTATATTGTATATATATCGTAATAATATTGTTTGATTATTTTTTATATTAATTGTTTTATCAGCAATCATGCTTTCTTTATCGATTTTTATCAATTTAACACACCAAAACATTAAACGTTTGAGTTGCGTGCGAGCTAAAGTAGCTTCGGACTAACTTTTCGTTTGACAGCGTCTGAGCGTTCCACTGAGCTGTCAAAACGACAGCGCGATACGAAATACGTAAAAAGTCGAGTAACGTTTCAGTTTTGTTTGCGTTTCACTTGAAATAACTTAGCGCGATTTTCCTGCTGGTCAGTTCTGTGGTCAACATATATGTTAAAAAACCAACCAAGTGCGAGTTGGACTTGCACACGAAGGGTTCCGTAAAGAGCACATAATTGGACAAACGCATTTTTGAAAGTTTTAAATGTATAAAAAAGTTTTTATTATGTAAAAAAGAAGTTAAAAAACAGGCGATGGGATTTGAATAATCTCCGTCTTTCCGTCTGTCTGTCTCTAGGCTGTATCCTAAGAACGATAACAGCTATGGACTTGAAAAGGGCAACGTGTATGAATACCAATAAATTACACTAAAAAGACTGCAATAAGGGACCATCCATCCCGCTAAGAAAGGAATTTTAAAAATTCTACCCCTAAGGGGGTGAAATAGGGGTTGAAAGTTTGTATGAAAGTTCGTCATTGGTTCAGTTAAGGACATAAAATTTTATTTCTGAGCTATTGATTCAAAATAAATAAATACGTGTTTAAGCATTTTTTTTAATTCTACCCCTAAGAGGGTGAAAAGGGGGTTAAATTTTCTATACATTTTTCTGAGCAAGTTCGTCATTTCTTAAGTTAAAGATCAAAAATTTTGTTTCTGAGCTGCTGATTCAAAATAAATGAATACTTGTTTAAGCGTTTTATGAATTTTTACTTCCGGAGCGTGAAATAGGGTTTAAATGTTTTTATGAAAATACTTCCTAATGCGAACCATGCCGCGGGAAAAAGCTAGTCCGTAATAAAATTAATAGTTAATTAAAGTGGGCCCTCATACAAAAACAAAATTTTTACCTATGTTTGCTCTAATATAGTATGGAACCCTTCGTGCGCGAGTCCTACTCATAATAGGCCAGTTTTTATAGTAACTGTCATGACTTGGTCTATTTTCTTATTTTCGGCTTATCGATAATATAAAATCGGGGATCTGGTATAGAATTAATATGGCCTAGAATTTCTTTTTCTAAACAATAATAAATATCTTTTAAGTGTTTTAGTTATCTTTATTCTGCGATGCCACTTGGATAACCTGTTTGGAAGCCCTGGCCTAATACATATTAATAGAAGTGTCTTACGAAAAATATTAGCAATTCTCAAACTAGAAATTCGATAAATCACAATGTCAAAGTCTTTCTTTACGAGAAAAGTTTATAAATGTAGTGTTTGATGTTGTCAGCTCATCCGATAGCTACTAAGACATCATTTTTAAAGACACCCTAGCTTTCGCCCCAGGTGTCACCAAAAGTAGTTACACTATTTATAAGATATAGCTATTTTAAAACTGAGCGCCCCTGCCTCCTATTGCTTTCCACATTGTCCTAGGTCCTCATAGCCCCAAGCTATAACCCTTATAATCCTAGGGTAAAAAACACCTCTGAGTAAGAGTATTACAATTAAATTGTTACCTGGTCATTTTCTTCTTATTGCTTCAAACTCAAAAACACATCTGTAAAAAAGAACACACATTTTAAATGTATAATTATGTATTAAAAACTAAAATCTTATTTCTTTAAACTAACATTGTCATCATATAATTAACTTTTAGGTGATGCTATAGCAATGATTCTACAAATATTGAAAAATAATCATTCTGACAGAATATTTATAAATTAATAAATTTATATAATATGGAGGTTTTTAAATTATAATATAAAAAGAAAATGTTGCAAGCAACCTAGTCTGGGCAACATGGTAGGTCTATCAAAATCTCAAGTCTAAGTCTAATTGTTATAGTCTGGTTTTAAGTCCGTTTTATAATTGGTCTTGATATTATTACTTGTGTACTATATAAGTGTCCATATTTAAAACTTATGCCATTCATAAAGATCTTCATAAACATTAGTGACCAGCTTAATTTAGGCTGTTTTAATTAATATAAACTGTTGCATTGCTATAATTATCTAATACAGCTTACACTGTCTTTGAACAAATCTGTAAGCTGGATTAACATTTTAGATTATGTTTATCAGTAGATAATGACCGCTTAGTAACATGGTACATTTTTGTCCCTTTTATGTAACACTCACTGAGGTCTTTTTGTCTTAAAATACTTAACATATTAACATACATAAAATGCTAGTCACATAAAACAATAGTGATTTTATCAGCACTGCCTCTACTACTGATATATTTTTGTGTGATTATGATAGAAACTGACCCACATAGAGGAAGCATAGTATTTGATGATATATTTAAATAGTGAGTTGACACAATACATGAAAAATACATCCAAAAGATAACAACATCCACCCTAAAATGCAAGAACATTATTTTTAGATCATATACGTCCCAAACATGTGTAAGATAAACAAATTAATGTATATCTGGTCGAAACCTGTTGATAAATACATTGTCTAAGTGAAAGTGTGTTGTTTAGTTACTAAGTTCTAGATTAGATTTATGCTTACATTGTTAACGTTGTGTTGTCCTTATATTGTAACATATATAAAAAGCAGTACTTACAACACCAAAAGACGTTGTTGACCGATATTTAGGCCACTTGTACACCTTCAACACCCATTTAACGCTGAATAGGCGATAAACATAAATAGAAGAAACAAGTTTAGAATAGTAGATAAGTTGGCGAATATTAATGTCACTGATAAGCACAGTATTGCTGGTGAGTTTTTCACTATTAATTGATTGCAAAATTTTGTTTAATACTAATAAACTAATAATTGTTCTTGATTTACTTAATTTTTGCACAGCCCAAAGGTTTTGTTTATGAAATGACATATGACATTGGATTTTAAATCAGTGATATACTGTCAAGTGTCAAACTGACACTGTCAGCTGTCATTTTTTTACGTAAAGCGAAGAAGACTAATGACATTGGCGCTTCATGAAGGAGCCATTCTTTAAAGATGAAGAAGAAGACTAAGAGTATGCTTGAATAATTTAAATATGGCCTGCTAGCACAGATCGTCAGAAGTCGGGAGTCTCAAGTCTCAGTAGTCAGGACTCCGGTTGGGCATCACCCAGCTTACCTTGTTGCCTATTTAAGTTAATTTTATTTTGCTGTATTCTTTTCTCACACTTATTTTTGTTTTCTTGATCCACTTTGAACTTAACACTCCAGCCGAGCGCAAAATTTTGTTTTAGTCTTTTTCTTCTTTTAATAATGGCAATTAATTGCTTTTACAAGCAACATTCTGCCGTTGCTTTAGTTCTTTGCTATGTAAAAAAAGTATATATGTTATCAGTATCACTTATCATACTTGTCAAGTTACTGTCAAGTGTCAACGTCATCCGTAATTTTGTTCTCTGATTCACCGTTTACGTCAAATTTTGGTCGTCAGATTCAGATTAATAAAAATATATGGTACGCTGTCGTCTGTTTGATAAAAATTTCATTTTATTGTTAAATTTACAATTTCATAACAACAAAGTTGTGAATAAAATATTACCCCTGATATTGAAAATGGCTGGCCAAAACGTAAATGTTTGCGACATCGGTGACGATGTGAAGGAAGTCCTCAAAAAGTTTCGCTTCCAAAAACATACATCGAATTCAGCTCTAATATTGAAGGTAACATCAATTTCAATAAACGTATATATTAATTAATGTAGGGAAGAGTTTTTTTAGATACTCTTGTTATTAAGTCTGGCTTGTGTAACATGCTTACCAGGCGTAATTCTAATTTGCGTTCGTTCCGGATGTAATTTGATAATCAATGAATCATTTCTGATTATTTTCCTCTAACTATTCGCATGATGAATACAAGCTATGGTATGGTATGGTTTTATTTTTATGTATGGTCATGTTTTGATAACTTTTTTGTAAATTATTATGTCTGTTCTAGGTGAACCGAGAGAAACAGGCTCTGGAAGTAGACGAGGAGCTGGATAGTATTGAGCTAGAAGAGCTACAGGACATACTGCCCTCTCACCAACCACGATTTATCGTTTACAGGTACACTCAAATGTCTGTCTAGAACTTAAAGTGTGTATGTCTGCATTTTTTTATATTTTAACAGCCTAACCGGCCATGTGAAGATGTAGTTTTAAAAACTGTACAACACCGTCACTTTAACTAGACAATTGACCTTGATAAAGAAATGTTAAAGAAACAACAAAACATCCAAAAACAATAACAAATATCTAGCTAAAATATTAATACAATTGTTATTATATTATATGATATGATATTTTAGCTAGTTTTCTGTCTGTGTTTTTGGACATTTTGCTTTGTTTTTTTATACTTCTTTATGTTTGAGGAGAGTGTAACTTATTTTTAATTTTCTTTACTTACAGTTACAAAATGGAGCACAGTGATGGTAGGATATCGTTCCCTATGTGCTTCATATTTTACACACCAAGGGATGCCCACATGGAACTGCAAGTCATGTATGCCGGTACCCAACGAGCTTTGGCAGCAGCGGTAGGGGCTCCTAGACTTTTAGAAGTCCGAGAAATTGATGAGCTAACTGCCGACTGGCTAAATGAGAAACTACAGAAGTAAAAAAATGGTTTAGTAACAATGTATTAAGGTATATAAAGACTTATATTCATGTGATTAGATGAATGTGTGTATGTGAAAGATGTTAGTAAGTTTAGGCCTTGTATTTGTGAAGCTTTAAAAAATAACCTCTCAGTCTCGTGTGTAAAATTGTAGAAAGATTGAGCTTATTGTGACATATTCAAACTATACAAGTTTATTATAAAAACTTCTATATCTTTATTATTTTGAGATGTTTAAAATTTGTAAATCCTAAAAATATTAATATTTTGTATTGGTACTATATTGTTTTCGTGATATATTCTTATATCAGCAAAAGTATTTGGTTTGTTCATATTTGCTTACCCTAAATCAATTCTGAAGGATGTTATAAAAAAAATCAATAATAATAATGAAATTAAAAAAAAACTACTTTTAATGTTTAATACTAATATTGATTCTAAAATATCAACAATCTTTGTAGGAATATTTGATTTTATAATCACTTTTTACATTCCATGTGTGGTATTCTACAATATTTTATTAATTTTTATTATGAATGAAACTAAGACAGACTAAAGATGGTTTGTTATGTTTTATCATATGCAACATTATTCCAAAGAGTATAGAGATTAGTTCTCTTACCACAAACAAGGTGCTCATTATTAGTCACATAAAAGACAGGACTCGTAAAGTATTCAATAGATCTCTATAATGCATTTTAAATGTTAGTAATTATTATTAAGATTAAGCCAGTTGACAGGTTTAACTAAAAAATTTATTACCAATATTTTTTTTTAATAATTTTTCATTGCTGTGAAAACAATATAGTATGTATTGTTACCACTATTTACCATTTTTATGTGTAAATGCTATAGTTTCTGGTTTTTGCAGAAGAGTAATTCACATAATGATACATGAGGATATGAAAAAGTATCGGTCTTTGATGGAAAAACATGTGCATTTAATTTTTAAAATATAATTAATGAGTATATTAAAAAAAGTATTATGTTTGGAGTGCCATTGAAATGTGAAATTATTTTCTCCACTGAAATACTCTGTATTATTTCTCGTAAGGCTGACTACCACTTTGCCATTTGTATAATGATAATATTATGTAATCATATTTAGATCTTGCCCTCAATTTTTTTTTAAATTATAAATAGATTTTCATCAGAATTAATATTTCCTATGTAATACTCATGAGTATATGCCAAGAGTAACGGTATCGCTAAAATTAGAAGACAAATAGTATTCGATGTTATTTTCATAAGCATTTAAAATATATTTTAATAATATTTGTACATTTTATAAAATATTATGTGATTGTAAATTTAATAAATTATCATATCTTTAGATATTGTTATTATTGAAATAGGGTGAACATGTACAGTTTATAAAATACCAAATAACTATATCAGCTCATTTATTCATTGTTAATTACATAAAATATAAAAATACTTAAATATTTATATTCATAACGAGCGACTTAGGGTTGTGCGTTGAAGTAGTGACAAAGGATAACATTAATTTTTTTATTTCTTTCATTAACAAATCATTATTACCACATACTTTTGTTATTTACATTTCAAACAAAAAACTCATATGAAAAATATCTAGAAGATGTATACTACAATATTGTTTAAAACAATATGAAACTGAAATAAAAAAAGTGGTCTTTTAAGCCCTTTGCTGTTTCTATTACTTATAGAATAGTGCTTGTTTATATAATAATTTCACAATTTTAATACGACACTAGATTAGATATATTCTTGTTGTTTACTGTACATCTATTTAACTTAACATTCAACATAGATATAAAATAATATATTACCATAATACCTATTTTGAACAAACTGGTTGTTTCTCACCATTTGTCATTGTCACATAACAATTATATAGTCAGCAATACAATATCAACATTATATAGTCATTAATAATTATCTTACATAATATAGACACAAGATTTTGTACAATTTTGCAGACTTCATATCATGATTTGTAGTTACATACTTACTTATTCTATTATTATTTTAAACCTAATCTACGACTACTCTTAAAATTATTTCCTTACACACGTTAACGGTTGTTTTTATTGTTCGATGGCGTTGTTACTTATAAAATTAGAAGCTCGATTACCTTATATACACGACTATTAGTAGACAAGAATACGCAGCTGAACCCCTTTCTTTAAATCGGTTAAAACGACTGACTTGAACAAAACTATGTATCAAATAGGTATATCGCAAAATGTTTTAATCATTTTAATCACTGATAAGTATTAAAATAGAGTGGCATACCAGTAACAAAAATTAAAACATTTCGGTTACAACGGTTTGCGTTATCAGGTTAATCTAGGTATGTGTATAATCAACCCATCCATCGCATATCAGTATAATGTTACAAAAATGTCACCAATCTAGACGAAGAATCTTATATCAGAATATGTACCAGACATACAAGGACAAAGATTAACGCTAGATATTTTGAGGAGTTAGCGGTACGTTTTTGTGCCCGTGAAAACCTACCACTCCGTCCCACCAGA
This sequence comes from Cyclargus thomasi, assembly GCA_026546445.1. Classification (NCBI taxonomy): domain Eukaryota; kingdom Metazoa; phylum Arthropoda; class Insecta; order Lepidoptera; family Lycaenidae; genus Cyclargus; species Cyclargus thomasi. The sequence continues at coordinate 388 of JAOTAV010000258.1, read as the reverse complement.
AGAACAAAACAAGGTCCATTATAGCAGATATGCCATAGAGGTTTCGATATTTTAAACTGGGCAACATTGATGCCATTGATGGAATATAAAAAATAGATGCCACAACTGGAAGTGGGTGTTACGCAAACTGTCGTCGTTGTTATGTATTGTCGATGTCGTATTTGATAGCCATGTAGAGAGCACATGGGGTCGAACAGCCGGTGAGGTCGACGCCATGTTGTTTCATGTCGGCGTAGTCCAGGGTGGCCAACACCTCGTAGTTGACCTTCCGCGCCAGAGCCTGGGAGGTAGTCGCGGTGAAGATGGTCGCTGCTACTCGGATGTCGAACGCCTTGCACAGCTCATACCTAAAATGATATTGCAACATCGTTTTAAAAGTTAGTAAATG
>JAOTAV010000257.1:0-10685 GCA_026546445.1 Cyclargus thomasi | reverse complement strand
AAGGTTCATACCAATTTGCAGCTTATTATCTTTCATTCCGAGGTTGACCCCTTTTTTTACCTAATATGACTGGGCTAATAACAGACTTAACGCGAGAACGGGACAATTCCAGTCCCGACGTTGTCTGCGGGGACATCGGGACAAAGTACCGAATAAAGGGACAGGCCCGTTCGAAACGGGACGTATGACGTTATTATGGCTATGTTAGAAATAAATTTACCTAATTTTGCAAAAAGTGTCAAATACCCTATTGTTTGGCACACTCTGCAGCCTAAATGGCTTGAGAAGTGTCGTTAGATATCAAAATATTAAAAAAAAAAAACGAAATTGCTGATTTTTGGCTACAACTTTAAATATTGCAGTGATTGTTTAAATTCCTACGATTTTATGCAGTCGGGTATTTTATTTTTAGACATTTAGCTTTTTTAAAACGTTTGTTGGTCTTTTACCTTCCAGGTATCCTCAGTACTCGTCGGACGAGATGTCGTGGGGCGGTCCCGCTGCTGGGTGTGAGCGGGGTGCTGTGCCGGGGGGGCGGGAGGTGCAGTGCGCGCTGACGGCGGGCCGGGTCACGCTGGTGGTGACAGGCGCGGGGCTCGAGCTCACATGCGAGGACGACGGCTTCGACTGTCGACAACTACAAGCCGCTAAGACACTGCTGCCCCAAATGCGCGACACGCTGAAGTACGCACCCTTGTACATAACTACAGATAGTTCAACTCAATTGTGCTCGGCCTTATGTGTGCGTGTGCTTGTTAAAACACAACTTTCATGTGGCCGTCCGAGTAAACAAGTAAACAAGGCTTTTACCCACACACAGGGTCGCGCGCAAAATTGAGTTGAACTAACTATATGAATTTCAGGAAGCTGTCTGTCAGCCGGTGTTCTCTCGGGGCGGAGCCTCTGACGTGCGTATTGTCGGTCGTCAACGCGACGGGGGCGGAGCGGGTCGCGGTGACAGATGCGCGCGCGCCGCTTCTCCCGATTAATGTGCGCGGCCTCACCGGCGTCCGCTCGCTGCGTGTCAGCGTTAAAGGTGAAACTATATTCTGTTAAAAAATAAATTATTGGTACAACAAAACCTTACCTATAGCAGGAAGTCCGAGAGGGGATTTTGGGATTTACTTGAACGCGTCGTATTAAGCTTGTGGTAGTGTACTGGCTTTTTACATGTTTCTTGTTATTATGGCATTAAAATCTGATTTCTTTGGGTTAGAAAAAAGCTATGTATTACATAGAGATGTCTTTAGATCTGTCAAATTAAGATAAGGGGTGTTAAAAATACGCCCAAGAACACTTACCACCAAGCATTGCGCTAAGCTTCCCAGAGATTTAATGTTGACTCGACTAATTGGTTTGGGATCGTCAATTAATCACAGGAAGTTCAAAAGGTCTCCCCTTTTGAACTTCCTGTGATTAATGGAATGGATGGAATGGAGGCCGTCTATAAAAATCACGTCAGAAAACCGTTTTTTGAAGTCGGTTAAATTCAAATGCATATTGCTAAAAATAAACGACTGCTAAATCAAAAAGTGATCAATTAATTTCCTTTCTGTTTTATCAACTAAACTCGATATCAATCTCATCGCATAACCGCCAAATTTCAGGTAAAATCCCAATGGGCGTGCCCTACGACGCGCTCTCCGAGCTGCCCGACCTCGAGTCCTTCGCGCTGCTCATGGCCGACCTCACGCTGGAGGAGCAGGGCGGAGGGCAGGGGGAGTTGCTGCCCCGCCTCACGCGTCTCGAGCTGGCGGGGGGGAAGTTGCGGATAGTGGGGGCGGGGGCGTTCACCCGCACCCCCAGCCTCGAGCATCTGTTATTGTGGGGGAACAACATGACGCGTATAGACGAGGCGGCGCTGATCGGTCTGGAGCGCCTGCGCACGCTCAGCCTGAACAACAACGCGCTGTCGGCGCTGCCGCCCGCACTACTGCGCCACACGCCGGCGCTGCGGACGCTGCACGCGTACAACAACAGGCTCCTCGCGCTGCCGGCGGACTTGCTCGCCGGACTGAAACATCTGGAGGAGGTATGTCAGATGTACAGCCAGTCAAATAATATGTTTTTATCTCCGATATTACTAAGATGCACAGATCCCCTCAAAATTGAATAAAATAATGGCACAGAGACTATCTGACAAAAAACAACGTAAATCAAAATCAAGTGTATTAAAAATTAAACTTAAATGAACGAGTTAAAGTTCACAATCAAACAAAAATTAAATCTCGCGGTCTCGGAGCGACTAGGAGCGGAATAGCGCACATGCGCGAATTCGTCGGTACCACTTTTAAGACGGCAACTGTGTCTTCATAATATTTGATCGAAGTATCTTATACAGGATGTAACTAATGTTCGTGATAATACTTTAGGGCATGTATGTTGTGTTCCTTATAAGGTGTTTACTATGAAAATAGTTGAGCTTGAAAGAGATTTTTTTGTGATCTGTATGGGGTAACATATTGTTTGGTCGCTTGTCTATATAATTGAATAAAATTTGTTAAAACATGGTTTTAAGCCTACTTCTACGATGAGAAAAACACTCCCAAAATGTAATAAGAGCCCATTTCACCGCTTACTGATAAAGTTTCTGTTAGAATATTTACAACTTTTTTGACAGATTCTTCATACAACATCTGTCAAAAAAGTCGTGGATAGACTAACGGACACTTATCATTAAGCGTTGAAACAGGCCTATATAATCTGTTTTGATCAGGTGAAGATATTCAACAACAACGCCACACTGGTGGTGGGGGACGGCGCGCTGAGCGAACTACCCTCACTCCGGCGCGTCACGCTGGAGTCGAGCGGCGTGTCGAGCATGTCGCCCAACACGCTCGCCGGCTCCCCGCTACTCTCGCTGTCGCTGGCCCGCAACGCGCTCGCCGATCTGCCCGCCGACATGCTCGCCGGCCAGCGCGCTCTACTGACCCTCGACCTCAGCTACAACCACCTGGCAACGATACCGCTCGGCTCGCTCACGTCGCTCACTAACTTGACAGAACTGTCGCTCAGGAACAACCGGCTCACTGCACTTGACGAGTACGCATATTAACATCCTTACCTTTAAACTCTATATTATTTATATATAAGTCGCGGCACAAGGTGGTTAGTCGTCGTTCGCTCGCCGTAAACCGATTCTGAGAAACAGCTCGTGTATGTACGCGTTCAACTATTTTTCTGTTCAGAGATTCGTTAAAAAAGTTTTCTTTGTGAAGCTAATTTATTTTAAGGTACATGGAAAACTAACACCTATTGCGGTATAATTTGAAAAAAAAACCGAATACATACTTAGTTAATGAGCAACTTAAAAGTTTTCTCAGGTAGTTATAGATTACAAGTTTCATAAAATACAAAGTACACAAATGTTAAAATCTAATGCTGGTGCAATAAGAAACTTAATAACTTATTAATATTTACAGAAGAAAGTATTTAGTTTTCGTACCGAATTGGGGCTAAATAGTAATCCGTTTGTGTGATTTCAGCGATTGTTTCATCGGTCTGTCGTCGCTGGTGAGTCTCAACCTCGCCGGCAACTCCCTCACCGTACTCTCCTCACAAACCTTCAGCCCGCTGAAGAAACTACAGGTACACATTCGCTCGAGGTTGGCGGTATGGTTCATTAACACTTTGTCCAGAAAATTCAGTCATTTCCCTACAAAACTGTCTTGCAAACTAACCCCCTTATTCATAAAAATATATTCGCTTAAAACACGATAAAATAGATTTTTTTTAAATATAAATCCTATGTCTTTAATGTTTACATTTTATACTAAAATATGTACACAGACAACATTAAAGACATTTAAGGACGATATTTATTGATTTTCATCAATATCTGTTATTGATCATATTAGCTAAAAATATTTAATTTCAATATTCTTTAATCCTGTAAAAATTTGTCTGTAATAGGAATAATTTTAGTTTAAATTGAAATCTTTAATTTGTATTATGTCATTTGGTAATTTATTAAATTAAAAAAATTCGCGCCAAAAATAACAACCGCGTGAGTAAAAATAGCTCTTAATGTGTGTAAAATATTGTATAGTTCAATTGAAGAAAAGTAATTAAGAGGGCGACAAATTTGCCCTAAGGGGCGGCAAATTGTCCTCCCCGGGCGGGCGATACCCACGCTACGCCACTGTATGTTACAGTAACGTGCTATAAGTATGTTCGACTACCCCAAAGTTCAACGACTTGTACAATCGTTCCAGGTGCTGTCGGTGGAGCACAACCTGCTGCAGCTCGGCGACGCCGGGTTCGCGTACGGCGACGGCACCGGCTCCGGCGCCGTGTCGTCCGCCAGCAACTCGCCGTTCGGCTCCCTCGCGGAGCTGCGTCGCCTGATGTTGGCCCACAACCGCATCGCCGCCGTCGCCAACGACTGGCGCATGCTGATAAAGCTGGAGACACTCGACCTCTCCTACAACCAGATCACAGAGATCACGGTACGTCATCGAGCATATAACCAATAGCGTAGTAAAATGAACCATTCGTGCCCGAAAGTTATCAGTGACAAATCACTGATTATTTAATGCTCTTACGTAAACTACCAACAAAATATGACCCCGATACTACCGAAAATGTTCGAATATTTGGTACAATACCCCATAATGTCGTATTGTTCTATTCACTGGCTTGGAAAAAAACAGCAGGACTTTAAATTATAAAACCAATAGAATCACTATTTTTGACGGAATTTGTTTTCGAACAAAAGTAATAACATTTCCGCTCTATTGGTTATATACTCGATACGGTATGTATACCTCCCCATATAATAATACAAATACCGCTCTACGACGACGCCGCTGTTTCCAAGTAGCGTAGAAAACACCGACTCCCATCTGTGTAATACCTTCCCGCTCGTCATCAGATCAGTTCGACTACCATAGTATTACGAACGTTTCCCCAGGACGTGGACATGGGATTCCTGAGCAACTGCACGGTGGACCTTCGCCATAACAATATCACCGTTGTCGGCGCCCCCTCCCCCGACGGCCCCCTCCCCGCCCGCGTGTTGCGCCTCGCCGACAACCCCCTCTACTGCGACTGCCACATGTTTCCGCTCGCTCGCGCCCTCCGTAACGCCTCGACCCCGGCCCCCCGCCTGCCCGGCGCCGCCTGCGCCTCTCCGCCCGCCCTCGCCGGAGCCCCCCTCGTCGACCTCGACCCCGCCGCCCTCGTCTGCGACGTCACCGACTGCGACGCCGGGTGCACCTGCACCTTCCGCCCCGCCGCCCCCCGCCTCGACCTCGTCTGCGAGACCCCGCCCTCGCTCGCACCCAGCTTCCACGACGTCGAGGTTGTGCTGCGCCTCACCGCGCCGCCCCCCGCCGAGCTCCGTCCGCCCCCCGGCGTGGCCCGCCTCGACCTCGCCGGTCTCGGCCTGTCGCACGTCCCCCGCCTGCCCCCCACCGCGCCTCCCGTTCACCTCGACCTCCGCAACAACACCCTGCACCGGCCGCCGCTCGACGCGCTGTCGGCGGGCTACTACGTGCTGCTCGCCGACAACCCCCTGACCTGCGACTGCGCCGCGCGCGACGACCTGCAGCGCCTCCACGCGCTCCAAGACCTCGTGGAGGACTACCACCACGTGCGGTGCGCAGGCGGCGCAGCGCTCGACCTTGACCGATTGTGCGCCGCCCGCGATGCCGCGCTTGTAGGCGCCGCGTGCGCGGGGGCGGCGCTCGGCGTGGTGCTGCTGCTGGTGTGGGCGGGTCGCCGGCGCCGCGTCGCGCTGCGCCGCCTGCTGGTGAAATTCGGCCTGGTGGCGGAGCGCGGGCGGGGAGGAGACCAGGTGGAGTACGACGCGACGGTGTGCTGCGCGCCGGGAGACGCGGCGTGGGCGTGGGAGTTGGTGGCGCAGCTGGAGCGCGCGGGGCTGCGGCTGTGCGTGCCGGAGCGCGACTGGGCGCCGGGCGGCGTCATCGCGGAGCAGGTGGCGCGGTCGGCGGCGCGCGCCCGCCTGGCTCTGGTTGTGGTATCGCGGGCACTGGCGGAGGCGCCGTGGTCGCGGCTGGAACTGGCGGCGGCGGCGGCGCACGGCGGTGCGGTGCTGGTAGTGCGGGATCCAGCCGGCCTCGACCTGCCCGCGCTGCGTCCGCTGCTGCCGGCCGTCCGCCGCCTGCGTGCCGACGATCCGCTCCTGGCGGAGCGCCTGGAGCGCGTGCTGCGGCGCAGTGGGGGCGGAGGCAGGGCGCTTGGCCGCGTGTGTCTGCGCCCCGCAGACCTGGCGGGCGCCGGCAAGGACCCCGAGCTGGTGTTGCAGGCGGCGGACTTGTCCTCGACGTGGCCCCCTCCCCCCACAGCCCCCGCGTGCGCCGTCGACGTGGATCTGCTGTTCGACCCACAGAAGCCGGCGCCGGCCGCCGCGCTGTGACGCGCACCGTCCCCAGCTTTGTGTTATGTACGGCAGCTAATGATCGTCAATTTTTTTTAAATTTTACGATAAGTCTTCCATGTGCATGTCCATGTTTCGACGATCTACCGTGAAGTTACATGTTCATGTATTAATAAGGTTATTAAGTTAACTGCTGTAAGGGTTGTGGTCGGCGAGGATCGACGAATATCACATGTATTGAGAATCTCATGACGGAAACGATTTGAAGTAGTTTAATGTTACATATCTGACTTACATTACCTCTTATTTACGTATGTTTATTTGGCTAATATCTGTTTAATTGTTTTTTTTATTAAAAAGTCAAACGAACTTTAAAATTATTGTTAGTATCTTAACTATAAACATCGTTAATATGTATATAAGCTACTGAAACAACTTTAATGAAGTATGTATTCTCTAAGTTTAACGATACTCAATACAACATTAATTAAATTAATTTGAACTTGTTCTGGAGATGAGTGAACACAATTATACATATATACATAATACCTGCAGATATACAATTTTAAAGTTTGTTCAGAACCGTCCACTAGAAATACTATATACATGTAAGTATACAGGTTAAAATGCATACCTTTTTTTGAGGTCGATAAAAATGATTGTAGCTGTCCGCCTGACTTACTATTGCAATGTGATACATGATATTATACATTCTAATGTCTCAGCGTGTTAAAGCTAGAACTAAGACGAATCTTTTTTTTTAACGAATCTCATATTATACAATGCATTTTCTATTTAAGTAGCTTGATTATATTTACATCTAACAGAAACTTCTACTTTTATACTTTAAATATAAATGATGATGATCTATTGAAAGATCTGTCCGTAATGTTAAGATCTAAAAATGGTGCTTTATTTAGATTATTGTTGTTGTAACATAGATAAGATTTTTATTTTTCTTGAATATCTTTATTTTAAAGTATTGCTTATTGATAAGAAAACAGTGTTGAACAATGTTGAGAAGCAAATGGGGTACTTCCTACATAAATTTTCAATTATAATACAAGACCAGTTTATGTAATATGGTTAGTAGATTGGATTGTTGTTTAAAGCCTTTTTTTGTATGTACGTAGAATTCAAAGAGCCTGATGACGGACAATTTGGTCGGATTGTGTCAATTCCATGTACAGTACCCGGCCAAAAAGATTGCACATAGACCTTTGGAAAAACGAAACCAGCCAATGTCGGCTCTGTAGAGTGTTATCTCTGTCGCACGATGCGTATGTGACGTACTGTCAGTTCTAAATATGTATATGGAACTGCTAAGACACCCAATTTTACTTATTTGTAATAAAAAAATTGTACAATGGCATCCCTAGAAAAAGAAGCCATGGTACAAATTACAGCAGCAGTTACTGTGTAAGAAAATGTAATGATTTGAGCCATCTCTAGTCAAATATCATTAAAAAGGTTTAAAATGTAACAGCCGTTTTATTAAAAACTTAATGACGTCCGCAACTCCGTAGCGCCAAATTAGTTTATCGCCCGGAAACATTTGCGTATTAAACAGGAGATGACCAACACTATACAGATATTGGTTTCGGAACAACTCGAGAATATTTCACAACAAATTACAGGATTTCAAGAGTCACTAATATTTCTTAGCAAGCAGTATGATGATCTTCAATCTGTAAATGAAAGAAATAAAATTATTGCAGGAGAGGAAGTAAAAATAAAGGTTTATCACTTCAACGACGTCGACGAAGTAAAGTCATATTTATAAGAGACGAGGATAGTTTATAAGATATCTAGTGCAGAACTTATAGACGACAAGTACTTTGTTTATAGAAGAGATCGTTCATGCAAAAACAGCTCCAAAAAAGATGGCGGAGGTGTTTAATGGCGGTATCCAAAACCTGAGGATATATGGATTACAGCATGACTATTGACCTAGAATGTAGTAAAAAATATCAATATACGCTGTGTATTTACCACCTCCCGTATCTTTTGAACTTTTGACATCATTTTCCGAGAATGCATCTTCTGTGATAGATCAATCTGATCAAGTAGTAATATTGGGTGATTTTAACCTTGGTTTTGTAAAATGGACCAAACAAAATAATATTGATTCATGTATTCCTTCAAACTGTAATTCTAAATTAGGTTTCTTGTTTATCGATTTTATGTAAAAGAATTGCTTACAATGTGTTATGATAATGTTATTCAATGCAATGATGTGGTAAATGTTGACAAAAGAACTTTAGATTTTGTTTTATCAAATTGTAATGGTATAAACGTATCTAAATCAGATAATTTACATAGTAAAATTGATCCAAAGCATCCGCCTATTTGCATTTCCCTATCGAATTATTCTCCTAAATTCTTAAAACCTCTTTTTACTCGTCGCCATAACTTTTTTAAGGTAAATTATAGTGAGATTGTTGCGTATTTAAAGGATATTGATTGGTATACAAAAAAAATATTTTATTTGGTAACTGTCTAAATGTTGAGGCAATGACTGACTATCTTTACCAAAATTTACAAAGAATTATAGATTTATTTGTACCATTATTAAAATCGAAAAATATAAAATATCACGTCTGCTTCAGTAGTTCTCTCATAAAGCTGCTTAGGGAAAAAATGAAATTGGAAACAGATTTCGAAAATACAACAATCCGTGGGACGGTCTTGAACACAAATTACTTCGAGAACATGCCCACAAGTTAAGTAAACAGTGTCTCTTGAAATATAAAAAGAAAATACAATATAGCATTTGTAACAATCCGAAAAGCTTTTGAAGCCTGTCTTTGTAAAACGTTGTAGTTCAGCCCTGTCACTTCCTCTAACAATTATCTTTAACAGATAATTGCAGGATGGAATGTTCCCAGATATTTGAAAAACAACTAAAATAATTCCCATTTTTAAAAAAAGGCGATAACAATGATGTAAGTAATTATAAGCCTATAGCAATAATTTCGTGTATCTCTCAATTATTTGAATCTATAATTTGCCCTTATATTTCCAACCAGTTAAAAAATCTTTCAAGCCATCAACATGGATTTAGAAAAGGCTACTCAGTTGAAACTAATTTAGTGATGTTTAAAACTTACTTGTGTAATGAATTCGACTGTGGTCGGGAAGTAGACACAATTTACATGGACCTTGCTAGTGCTTTTGACAAGGTCATGCCCGGTTGTTAAATAAATTAGAAAAATATGGCATTGGAGGATCTCTTTTCGTATGGTTTCGCTCATACCTAGCAAAGAGACTTCTATACGTCGTCGTTAATGGTTTTATGTCAGAACTACACAATATCTGATGTACCACAGGGTTCTCATGTTGGTCCAATACTTTTCTTGGCTTTTATTAATGATCTCTCTGATGCCATACACAACAGCGAGTTCAGTCTATTTGCCGATGATCTCAAAATATATAGAAGACCTTATTTAACAAGATCTAATTGGTGCTATGCTAATGGTATGGTCCTAAATGCTAAAAAGTCTTTCCATCTAAAGTTCACACGAAAACGTGTACAGAATATGACCACAATTTATGTGATAAACTCTGATATAATCGAACAAGTTACAGAGATTCGAGACCTGGGCGTAGGATTCGACTCTAAGCTCAACTACAAGTCACACATAGATATGTGTGTCAAAAAGGCCTATAAAATGTTAGGGTTCCTCAAAAGAAACACAAGGCTTATCAAGTTTTCCCAAAATTATTCTGTATAACTCATTAGTTCGGAGTCATTTAGAATTTCCATCCATAGTTTCGAGCTTCCAATACATCTCTCACTCCATGCTCATAGAAAGTGTACAACGTGCATTTACAAGGCATCTTGCATTCTACTCTCCTGGTATTTCACATCGTGCTACTTACGACCCACGCTTAAATCATTTTAAAATATATATTTATTATTATTATATATATCGCCAATTGTTGACTAATATAAATTTTCTAAAAAAATGTTATTCAGAATTTTATACTACCTGCTTCATTGTATAAAATTAAATGTCTCTCATCACTATTCTCGTTATCCAATTCCCAAAATATTCTACACCCTAAATAGTAAATCAAACATCCTTAAATACTCTACCCTATCGAATATTTTTACTGACTATAACAAAGTTTGCGCACTTGTGAAAGATCTTGATATTTTTTATGACTCATGTGTGAGTTTAAAAAGTAAAATTACTAAATAGTAAATACATAAACTCTGTTTTAAAAAAATAATCCATCACAGCAATTGTTTTTTTTTTTTTTTTTTTTCTTCTTTTTTGGCAACTTGACAACACACAACTGGTGCGTATTTGTGCCACAGACAATCTAATTTTAATTCAAT
>JAOTAV010000256.1:0-10685 GCA_026546445.1 Cyclargus thomasi | reverse complement strand
ATTAATTTCGTTGCGGGTCCCAAGGCAGCTTTAGCAAGTCCCTCGGGCTCCCTGAGATCATATCAAAGGGTTTTCGTTGTTGGATACCGCTGTCGATCCTGGTGACACAGGAGATGCAGTAGTGGGAATGTGTGGTGGGCCAAACCCGTTTAAAAAATACATCAATGAACCCGCGACCCCCGAGTGAGCTACCAAAACGCTCAACCAATGCATCAAAGAGGTCGTAAAATTAATATACAATTAATAAAAACAAGAAATAAGAATTCTTCCTTAGGGATTATAGTGTTAATTATACGGTACATTTTTTTCAGTAACTATAAACTTAGGGAAAAGTCCTCGCTAGTATTAAAAAAATGAAAATCATTCTATAACATACATTTTTTGGTAAGTGTCCTTAACATTTTAACATACTTATAAGTTGTTAAACGTACCACGCTGGCCCTTGTATAAGCCTTAACGTAACAAAACGTTATGAGTGCGGTGAGTTTTAATTTTGTTACCGTTAATTTGTTTCGTTGGAATCATTAAGTATTTAATTTTAATTATTCGTAATATATTTATTGGTTTTATCTTCATTACGGAATCTTTAATTATCGACAGTTAAGTTCGGTGCAAAAGTTCAATTGAGCGTTACGTCAATATTGGATGTTTGTGAAGAGACATAACGAGTTTTGCTGTCGTAGTGAGTTTGATTTCCGATGTTGATAGAACTTGAAGAGGTTTCTAAGTTCTATAAACCACCAACCATGTAGAATGATACTGATGAAAAGAAGGCCCTGTTGTTAATATCTCGACATTCACAAGGTCATTTTTCAATTTTTTTTACAAGAATTGCAGTTTTTGGGAGTAAATATCAGAGAGGCTTTGGAGACACAACTGGCTTGTGTCCGCTAACGCGCGTTTCAAAGTATTTCGCACAAACATTCATTTCCGCCTTGCCATATTTAGGTAGATGGTAAATAGCCCAAATCTTCTAGTGGTGCGTCCACAAGTTTCAACACTATGTCAGACACTCAGTAACCTTTAAGTTTTATGTTGTTGAAAATTAACAAAATTTGTCCAAAATCGGTCTTTTATGAATCAAATCGTTTTGTGCATATTTAACGCTTACAGAAAACAATTCCAAAAACGAAATACCTGTAACGGTTTGCGTGTCGAAGTTTATTGAAACTATCGTACGAACGATACACGAACAAATACGACGAACATACAAACATCATATTTTATTTTGATGTATTCGTTCGGGCGTTACCGTTGTTGTTGAGAGTTGTAAGTACCCTTTTCACATGCATACGGTCGCCGCACGTTCAACGTGCAACGTTGCGTCCGTGTTCACAATAAGAAAACGTCTTTTATTATTACTATCATTAATGACATGGAAGCCATGTTTTTATTATAACTAGATTTTTCCCGTGTATCCTATTGGTCGTAGCGTATATTATTGGTATGGATGCACAGGCGACACACGGTCGTTTTTGTTTACAAGTTGGCAAAATATTATAATTATATAGCATCTAAATGTTTTCAGCTTTACGATTGCAATAAAATACCTAATTTTGCTTTATCGCGTGACTCCCTGAAGCAAAATTAAAAGAAGGAAGGAAGGAAGCGGGGTCTTTTGTGTGATGAAGCTGTGTATCAAATTGTGCGTTTCTTGTTCTTTACAATTTTGAAAATATGAAAGATGTTCTTGTAATTTACAAGCTTTTACCTATGGTTTTACCCGCGTGGAATCAAAAATAAATAATAGGCTGGTCTGTTTGGGCACAATTTACTCATAATATTTATATAAAAAATTAAACTAATTTTTATTTAAACAGACTATACTTAACAAGCATAAACCTTTCATAATAGCGAAATAAATGCGAAAATGTGTCTGTCTGTTAGTTCCCTCTTCACGCCCAAACCGCAAAACCAATTTTGCTGAAATTCGGTACACACTTTAAGTCCAGAGGTAGGATATAGGATACTTTTTGTCCCAGAAAATGCACGGTTTTCGCGCAATATAGTTTCGGGAGTATCTGATTTTAAATATTTTTTAAACATCTGCAAAATTTTAATGAATATCATGATGCAGCAAGTTTTGAAGCGTCATATTATTTACATAACAATATTTGAGACTGGAACAGCGCACAAATACAACTTTTAATTGACTATTTCACGGGAAAATTTAAACATTTGATATTCTTGTTGTTTGACTAATAATACTGTTCGTTAAAATAATTATTGTATGTATATTATTATTTAGAAATATATTGACAGAGACTTAATGATAATAACCACTAATTTGTCTTTGCTGGAAGTATAGATTTGGGCTGTTCTACTTATTACGAAATCGGCCAAGTGCGAGTTGTATATAAGCGAAGTGGTTTCCATACTAGTAAAGAGCAAAAAATTGGGAAAACGTGATTTTCAAAATTAATCGCACATGTGGGCACTTTAAAATTACTTCTGACCGTCACCATCACCGATAGGAATTATTATTATAAAAGTATAAAGAGGATAAAAGGCACCTAAAACGATTTTTCAAACAAAGATATCTAATACTTTAATAAAAAATACCGACCTAACTCCCTCCTTCGGGGCTTTAAGACCAGACCTGTGTGGACCTGTTTCACCGCTCACTGATAAAGTTTCAACCTACCCACAACTTTTTTTACAAATTCTCCATTCATCTGTCAAAAAAAGTTGTGTATAAACTATCTGTAAGCGGTGAAACAGGCCATAAGCGATGCATTTAATAAAGTATTTATAACGCACACGTTTAAAAATCAGCCTTCACGTAAATATTACAAGCGCTGTAAAGCCGACGTAAATAAGGAGCGAAATATGATAAGACACCCATCAGGCGCTTATATCGGGTTATAACATTAAAAATTTACTCGAGATTTTGTGGTATGGTCACTTTGACAGAGTGTGATATGACAAAGTGTGTCGAGTCCGCTAGCATATTACAAAATCACTTATGTATGTCACAGCTAGATTTCAAATCTTGTAAGAATAGAATTAATCGGGTATGACTGAATAGTATCGAATAATTATGAATTATGGTATGGTATTAGGTGCTGTTAACAATTGTACGTTCTTTTTTTTTGCAATATCTCAAAATAAATTGTATGACAAGAGTCTTCCTACAGTCCTCCTCCTACATATATTCTTGTTTATGCAGTTCAAAAAGTGTACTTTTGATGCCCTTAAATTATATTTAGATTTTTTTTTCAGTATTCAAATGCGTATCACACTCTGTCCATATACCATTATTAAATCTCCTTGGATTCCTATAAATAATTTAATCAAATTCAGTTCTATCGTTTGGGGAGAGTCCAGTAAGTAATATACAAGAACTATCTATACTTATAATAAAACAGTAAAATTAAAGTGTCAGTACATATAATATAATCAGTGTGGGGTGCTAAGGAACAGTAATAGAACGCATATCGACAAAAAAGTCTGTTTGTCTGTTTATATGCGCTAATCTCAGGAGCTATTGGACGTATTTGAATAAATCTTTTTTCGCTTGATATATATTCTTTTTTAATTTATTTTTCATTATTGGAACAATAAATAGTTACATGTTATGATATTAAAAAAAGGTACTATTACAAACATTAAACAAATACATAACCCAAACCATTGTTTGCAGAATGACAAATATAGTTTTTTTAAAAGTTGCGGACAAATATAAAGTAATAATTTTGAATTTTATGCGATAGGCGAATTTTTTTAATAGATACTTTTATCCCGTGAAAATGTATAGTTCCCGCGTGATATATAAATTTTTGCGCAATGAAGTTGCAAGGGGCACCGACTAGTATAATATAGAAATGTTAACTTAATAAAAAAAACGTCAAACAAGCCACAATTTCAAACGAATAGCACCCGTAAAAGCTTACTGCTGTAATTAAAGGCCCGGTCCCATATTTAACATATCAAACGTAGCAAAGGAAACAATTAAATGAATTTAATTTTCTCTATTCTAAACTGAAAAACGTTAATCAAAAGACTGAATATATTACGTAAAATGAAACGGGGAAGATTTTTAAACAAACATCGCCAGCACTCGCGCCCCACCCCACCCGCTCTCAGCGCTTGTGATCACTCCAACATTTTTTGTCTCTGTTCGCAAATAAGAATTTGCATACAAACCACGTAACAAGCCTGGCTTACTCGATTTAAGTCGTTAATTGAGAAATCAGAATGAGTACAAAATAACAAACTATTATTATTTCCTCGAACACCATTTAGATCTTATGCCGTCTAAATAAAACGCAAATTGGTGTAGCACGTTATTTTTTACGTGTCTCGAGCACAGGTCAATAGGGGATTTGTGACCGAATAAATCGTATGGCTATTCCGGATTTGTGCAGCTTTAATAAATAAAATATATCTTTCGTACTTAATTACTTTTTTAGTACCGTATAATTAAAAAAAAAAGCGTGAAATACAGAATTGATAAATATCGGAGATAAATTCATACAATTTCCGTATTTTGTATATTCTTTCTATATTCTGTTACAATTTACATTTTTTAAATATTGGAATTGAATTCATTTTATCGTCTAGCTTTTGAAATCTTGTTCTTCTTCTTCAGTTGGCTTTTACTTGGAAAAATATATACTTACCGCATATATTTTCATTTTATGGTCATCTCATAAAATGTAAGTACCGTCGCGCATGGACATTAGCGATATTAGAATAGTTTTAAGTGGCCGGCCAACTGAAAGGGAATAAGTTAAAGTTAGGAAAAAGAGAAAGGAAAAAGTTAAATCAAGCCTACTGGCTGGCTCTCCCGTGGCTAATTAAGTTGAAACACATTTCATCTTAGTTGAATTAGTACTTTCTTGCTTTTCAAAGCCTCTTAATCTAATGCAAATGTATGTAAAAGGTACTAAGACTTTACCAAATGTATGTGTACTTAATTTCTTTTACGAATGAAATATTGAAAATTTAATCATCCTGAAAAAGCTGCGTGACAAAATGGACAGCCCCTTCCTGAAGCACTGGGTCCACGCTCACGTGTATCAGGGGGTGGCAAATATTTAAATTAAGAAGGTTTGATATTGTTTTGTTTTTTTTTCTAAAATTTTTTCTACGGATATCAGAGTACACGAAATAAAAAAGTATTTTATTTTTTACTTTTTACAGCAGATATGAAATTAATCAACGTCTATCATTAAAAGCTTAGGCGACATACATTGCATCAGCATCTAAGGCGACATACTAGCATCAGTAATTTTAGCTTAAATCTCGCATTGTCCGTTAATTAGAGGTTGAAATACTAGACTCTGAATAGGAAGGCAATCAAGACGAAGGTCGTTTTGTATTGTTTCCGTCGCTCCTGCTAGGCGCAGCTACATCTTGTTAGAACACAATTTGCATGAATTTGTTAACGCTGAATAGCTTATTTAGTTTTGTTTCAAATAAAGAGATTCGGAATACTTTGATCGCATTGGAAACCTTTGTTTTTAGTCTAATCGATATAGTTTCTCCTTAGTTTGACTTAGACATCACGTTGAACCTAAAAAACCCCTTCCACACTCAAAATTTTTACATGGTATCACACAATAGTCTTAAAATAACAACAGTCCTCAGAGAAGCAGAAGACCGAACAAAGTGGAAGAAAGTAACAACTGGAGTAGAGTCGAGTCATGAAGAAAGCGACCAAGAAGAATCACACAATTTAACTGTAGTAAGAAAAATGATTTTAATTATTGATAGTCAGCATTTTATTTCAAATGTAGAGAGTTATATTATTATTGAGATTTAAAAGACTAGCCCCCTTATCTATAAAATATTCAGACAGTGTTTAACTAAACAAGATATAATAAGGGGGAAAGTTTGTTATAAACAGAAAATAAAAAATGTTTTATTTTCTGTTTATAACGTACTAGATGTTACACGCGGTTTCGCTCGCGTGGAATTCGAAAGTCGCGTAAAAACTACGTACTGGCACCGGTGTACCGCCTGTTTTTCTGTTTTTCAGTTAAACATTTTCCTGAATTTTCTTTGCTATAAGACTCACGGAGCCTGAGACCTTTCCAACATATGTAAAACCATAGAAAACATTGGTTCGTGCGTTCTGATGTTATAACGTCAGGAAGGAAAACCCGACTTATATTTATATAATAGATAATGATTAATGTGTGGGTATAATATAAAACGTGTAAGTGTAATTTATTGACCGTAATCAAAATCAGACTCAAAATACTCGATGGGGGACACAGTGCTGTTTCTAATATCTTACAATATGGTATTTTTATACGTTTTCTATAAAATATAATTTATTTAGTTAAATAATGGTCCAATAAAATTAGTTGTTTCACCTCGGAATGAGAGATAGCCGGCTGGAAACTCATAATTAAATAACAATATAGAAAAAATATATATTAATACCATTTACTTTGTGGATGGAAAGAAGAAAATATTGAATACTCCCTTCAGGCTATTTGCCTAAAAACACGTTATATAAATTTGTTTTATGTTCGATATCAGCTTTTTTGTATTATTCCGTGCCAACCTTACACTTTTTCTTCGAACTTAAAATCACAAGGATTTTTCGATTATTGTAAAAATTTATTGAGGTAAGTGGTCTCGCAACAAAAATTTAAACGCGTTGAATCGTACAATGGGTGTTAAAATTTGTATCCATACATAATATATACATATAACTAAAGAATATTTTTGTTTGTTTGAACGCACTAATCTGGGGAAGTAGGCTGGAATTTAAAAAATATATATATTTGAGTTGGTTAGGTAAGTCCATTTATCGAGGAAGCCGAGAGGCTATATTTTAACCCAACGCTACAACCAATAGGAACCAAGAAGTATTCAAAAAATTTTGTATAAACTGGATAATTTATAAAGTTTCACGCGGCCGTAGTCACGGGCAACAGCTAGTCACATATAATTTAGCGAGAGAGCGAGCCTTCTTTATCCCACTGCCACAGCCACTTTTGTGGTACATTTTACGAAAAAACTATAGGACTTTAGTTTAGGTTTTCGCATACTAATTTGAGTATATGCAAAGATGTGCTTAAAATAACATAGTAATAATATCTTAGATAATATTAATAATAAATAAAAAATATAATGTCCTACTCACGCCATCTATGATTTACGACGTGCAACTGTAAAGATAAACTAAAATTAGTACCTTCATTTCGTATATATCCAGATTGCATATCCAAGCATTTTATTAGCAAATATCTGTCTCAGTCACCCTATTTTTGCGCTCGAAAAATCGGGCGAGCACCCATAAAGCTACGCTGTTTTGCTAGAGAAACAGTAAACAACAAATCATTAAGTGTAGAAAAAATATTAAAAGCATCAAATAACATACGATTTATCGCGTGCTAGCATATTGGTATCACAAAGAGCTAATTAAATTTAATGAGCTTCCATAAAACCAGTTAATGAATTTCAACGTGAGTGAATAAACAAAACCTTTTTCGCATGGCTATTTAAATATATTTACTAGTAATGTTGTTTATAATTTTATCGGTATCAATACTTAAAATTCTTTCTCAAATTCTTTATTAAATACACAATTCTTGCCTTGGGAGAGCCATGACACAATTCTTGCTATTCGGCACGAATGGGCCGGCTCGACCGGAGTGATACCACGGGCTCACAGAAAACTGGCCTGAAACGGCGTGCTGTGTTTCGTTCAGTGAGTGAGTTTACCAGTGGCCCAACTTCCCTAATCCCTTATCCCTACTGCCATTCCCTTTCCCTCATAGAGGCAGGCAAAGCATTTGCAACTCTTCGGATGTCGCGAATGTCTATGAGCGACGCCAGTTGCCTTCCATCAGATGACTCGTCTACTCGCTTGCCATCTAAATATCATTTAAACAAACAATAATATACAATAACGTCGTCTAATCCCATGCTAAGTTTAGCTTGTGTTACGGCAATCAAACAACGGATGCACACCTAACAATTTTACCCTAATATATATTATTTGCACATTCACACACTCAAACACACTAAACTTTATGATGTATATAGTCTTTCGGCGACGTAATCCTCACTTCATTTGGG
This sequence comes from Cyclargus thomasi, assembly GCA_026546445.1. Lineage (NCBI taxonomy): Eukaryota > Metazoa > Arthropoda > Insecta > Lepidoptera > Lycaenidae > Cyclargus > Cyclargus thomasi. The sequence goes on along the minus strand of JAOTAV010000256.1, from coordinate 2,645 downwards.
AGTCTCCCCCGGAATTTTCGGTGAACTATTCCCTCTGGCCAAAACTCCTCCGCCTCGACGGTGGACAAAACTGGTATTGGTAAACTCACCAGAAAGGAACTAAAGTTCACTTTGTATTGAGAGTGCAGAAGCACCACCCTCAAGGTGTAGGTGGTCTTCTCGCGGATGTAGTTTACGACGTCCTCAACCGTCATGGACCAGTGCAGCCCCGACACGTATATACTGATAGTAGTTAAGAGGGTTGTGTAGCGAACGGACTTCATACAAAGAGCGTTTTCCATCTTCTAAATTTTTACCTAGAGTAATTATTTTGTAGTATGTTGTGAAAATACTAAGTTATGGGTTTAAATATTATTAATCAAATTGGGTTATATACCGTATTACCTTTTTAACGCCTAAACTACCGAACGAATGAAATTCCACATGCATAATGTAGAGTATTAGCTGACTTAGTTAAGAGAATACCTCATTCTTATTATTGATATTGGAAAAATGCAAGCAAAGCTAGGATAAAAGCCACTCTCATATTTAATGAATTTTCGTTGGCAATATTTCCCGCTGCACTTACACGTACTCAAGACGAAGTGTTCTGGGTGACCCTTGACTATGAAACTCGTAGTTCTCTTGAATGTTATTCACATGATCCATCTTGTTATTACGTAGAGAGGTGGCCGTATCGCAGATTTTACAGCTGCTTAACAAGTCTCTTATGGGTTTAGTTAGCTAGTATATGCTTTTTAGTCGTGGTGTTATAATAATGCTTTATGTGTTTTAAATAATTTAAATATTTTATGTAAAATCTCTAAAATCATTGAAGTTGGCTCCACAAAATTAACGATAATCTTTGACCGTGTGAATGCTCATAGTTGGCACAAAAGTGTAGGTCAAAGATTTGCTTATTTTTAAACCGACTTCCAAAAACGAGGAGGTTATATGTTCGGCTGTGGATTTTTTCTTAGTATGTTCAACCATAGCTCCGGCGTTTGTGAACCGATTTTCAAAATTTTTTCTTTGTTGTAAAGGGTATTGTTCCGAATAGGTCCCATGTTCACCATGATGGTGGTTGATGATGAAAACCATGAGTAATCGAGGGAACTCCTCAAAATTTGTATGGTAACATATGGTGATTTTGGTTTCCTTAGAAGCGTCCTAGGTAAATATTACCAAAAAGTAATATTTGGTACCAAGGTATACAATGGTTCCGAAGGTACTGAGAGAACTCATGTTTCCTTATAGATACGACTTTGGGGTTTTCGGCCTTGTTTTAAGAACTGAAAGCATATGCCAGTAAAATAAAAGTTTATTCATAATCAACATCACTGCAATCCAACACTAAACCTACCTCCTAAACCTAACTAAAAACCAGGCACTATTCATTATGATTCTATTATTCCTTATTCCTTAAAGATACGCGTTTGGAGATTTCGGCGCTGTTTTAAAAACCCAAAGTATACGCTACTGAGCAAATTATATCAATCATCATCATCGTCATTGCTACTATGGCTTTAATCATCAACCCACCACTATTCAAGATAATTATTACGTCGTTTGTAGAGCAGTTTTAAAGCCGCCGACGCCACCTATATTTGTCGACAACATTTTGTCGGTGAGATAGGTTGTTAGCTTCACTCACAAGATACGTGTCGGCCGAACAAGCCTGCTGAAGGCTAAGGTGTGCAGTAGAGCGCTTTACAAATAGCGGCGGCGATACCCGTGGCTTAGTCCAGATTAAAAATTACTCTATGTGCTAATTCAAGATACCAGCTAGCTCCATGCCAAATTTAGTCGAATAAGTTCAGTCGTTTAAGCGTGAAGTCGTGTCGTAACAAACATTACACTCACAAACTCACAAATCCACAAACTTACAAACTTTTGAATTTATGATATTGGTAAGATAATATTTTTGCCGTGGGGGAGTCATGCTTCGGCTAGAATGAGCCAAAGTTTCGACGGCCTCACAGAAAACTGTTGTGACACGGCGTTGTGCTGTGTTCGTCCAGTAAGTAAGTTTAAGGCCTAACTTCCCTAATCTCTATTCCCATTCCCAGGCGCTGCTTTTCATCAATATGGAGCGCACGCGCCTGGGTCTGAAACGGCTGAAAAGCACTTCGTTGCTTGCCATATGAACTTGGACGTTTTTATTGTACAAAAGTCCCTTTTACGAATGAAAAATTTGATTATTAGTACAGTTTACCTCGACGGACGTTGTTTTGCCGGTCTTTTACACTGTGGCTAAGTACCTCGTTGTACATTTATTGGAATAATCCTGTGCCATCATTGACCATAACCTTAAAATATTCTTTCAAATTATTCTTTCATAAAAAGGCCCGCAATGCACATGCTACTCTTCGGATGTTACGAGTGTTCATGGGCGACGGTAGTTGTTTTCCATCAGGTTTACCTTCTACTCCCTTGCCCCTTAAAAAACATAAAAACTAGTTCTCTGAGGGTATGGGCATTATAATTTTGGGTAACTAAAAAGGGTGAAATTATTATTATTTTAACAAAAAATTCAAAACGACTTCCGAAGGAAAAAATAATTATTATTTTGTAATAAAAAATTTAAATCGACTTCCAAAGGAAAAAACTAAAATAGTACAAAACAAACTAAAAAGTATTAAATAAATTTTATTCTTTAATAGTGC
>JAOTAV010000254.1:0-10687 GCA_026546445.1 Cyclargus thomasi | reverse complement strand
ATTGAGACAACGTCACGTGACATCAGCTGGATTGCTTTTACGTCAAAAACTGTCAAATAAAGCCATTCTTTTTACGCTAACTAATGGGACCGGAAAAAAATTGAAATAATTTGGATTTGATATATATCTAGACACACTAACTACATAATGAAGTAGGAAACTTAACTACTAACGAGATTTGTTAGAATTTTTTAAGCAAAAATTGTGCCCTTCCTTTACTTATGTCTTCATTTATCTTTAATGGTGGATGTTTATTTCATTTTAAAAACTCGAAGTGTTTTCATTTTATAGACAATTTGGGACCGGAAAAAAATTGAAATAATTTGGATTTGATATATAGCTAGCTATATAGTGAAGTAGGAAACTTAACGAGATGTGTTGTTTTATGGCAAAAAAAATTATCTTTAATGGTGGATGTTTATTTCATTTTAAAAAACTCGCAGTGTTTTCATTAAATAGACAATTTGGGACCGGAAGAAAAATTGAAATTTAATGGCGGCAATTTATTTCCAGGCTGGTACTACTCAGTCGCGCTGGACCGGTGCTCTCGCGTGTTAGCGCTCACGCAGATGCTGTACGGGTTCATGTTGTTATACATGTACTATAAGCCCAAGGATAATGCGACCGTCGCTGAGAACTAAACGATGCTATACTCTAACAAAATACATTAAAATTTATCTAGTTGATTGGTTAAATCATCACAGACGCGCCAGTTAGAGACCCGTGTCAAAAAACGTCAGAAGTACGCATGCGCGGAAAAGTACTTTTTTCAATGAACGCACCAGAATAGGGGCTTTTGTGCTATCGTGCTATCTCTCTCGTGTTCGTTTGTGTGAACGAGAAAGGAGTAAGCGTTTGCACTAATCTGAACATTATACTATATCCAGTGGCGTAACTATACCGTTCGAGGCCCGCGGCAAATTCGTTCCACTATGTCAAACCAATACAAAAATACGTCAAGCGATTATTGAAAAAAATAATCGCTTGCCACTTGTCTAGGAGGGCTGTTCGGGAGGGGGGGTCTGTGGCATTTTGCCGACTTGCCACCTTGTAGTTACGCCTCTGACTATATCTCCTTTTAAATCGTTTATGAGAGGCACAGACGAGCGGTCGGTGAATCGGGGCGGTCGGTAGCTTAATTCCTCTTGTTATGTTACTAAGTTTTGTATGAATTTATAATTTATTGTATTATACCGTGTAAACTATCTTTCTGTATATTATGTACATTTTGGGTTAAGCGAAGTGTTGCGTCCTATGGAGTTGTCAAGGTTTTAAATTACAATTAAATTTTAGACATTTCTAATCTATCAGGTGCAGATGTTGTACTAGGCTACTGTAGGTACTTTTGAGTGTATGGAATCTTAGAGACCATAATAACAAAAATGTGTATATATATACACATTTTTGTTCTTATGGTCTCTCGTTTTGCAAAATATTATTTTTTCCTTTAAGCATGACTTGTATTGCTTCAAGTTTGTATCGCGCAAATCCTTTATTGCGCATGTCAAAATCACGTCATCTAATGGTAAAGTCACAGTTGTATATATTTTGACCTTAATTTTGACGAATACAACTATAACTCGTAGGTCGAATGGAGATTAAGAAAATTTAGCTTTCCGGTTGGCAGGTTCTTACAGTATAAATTTTATAAAGATAATTCGTATTTCGTACGAGTTATTCCATGTCCTGTGGAGAAATCTAATCATAAGAACGAGGTAACTCTTCTTAATTTATTCCTATTTCTTCTTTGTAATGTATTATATGTGTCATTTATTAGGGAAATTACAAGGACAGCATTAATTGAGCGCCACTCAATTTAACTAATAATTAAAGTATTCAACTTTTCCACCAACGTGTTATTGCTGTGGCCAAATATTTAAAACAAAGGTACTGTCTTTTGTACTTATTGTTAAGTAGGATTTGCTATTTTCCACCTAAGACCAAATTTTAAACATCTAGTTTAGATTCTAACTCTGGGCAGTGTCAAATAAGAATAATTTTCCAATATCCTAATGTAGCTTAGTTGTAATCCATATTAAGTGGTACCTGAGATATTTCCTAACAATTTATTATAGGGATTTTGCAATAAAGTAGAGATGTTTTAAGATGAATAGTAATTTTCTTCCTTTTATTACAATAATAGACAAATTCTTTTCCAACTTTTAGGTCATAGATTAAAATGTCCAGATGGAAAAATTGAAAAAAAAAATGTATTTGGACGCTAGTCTTCTATTTTTATTATAGTGACATATTATCACAAATATGATACCACAATGTTTGCTCGATGACCGTTCTAATACCACGAACTTAGGTGGTTATAATTCTTAAATAATTCCATCTGGATTCTAATTATTACTGTTCAACATTTATTTTGCACGTGTAGCAAACGAATAAACCTTTTGATAGAACTTTTTGTGCTTAAATCTTACTATAGCTTGGTCATTGAACACGTAGAAATTAGGCCATTGATAAGTATTGAAGGAAAGAGATAGGTAGCTATAGATCAATGACCCAATTTTCCCGTGTACGATGATTGAGCTATACAACATAGTCTCGTAGTATTTTTGTCCAAAGAACCAGATTACTAAAGTCATTAGTTGGTGTCAACTTAATATTTTTGTATTAATATGATCTCAGTGTTATGTGTAATACGGAAGGAACACTTTACTTGTAAATATTGAAAATTTTGCCGGTGCAGGGCCCTTAGGTTTGGATTTGACAAAGGTAATGCAAAATAAATTTTTGTGATACCTGATGTCACTATGGATTTCGAATTTTGATTATTTCCCTGTCAAATACAGGGAAATTAACAAAATCTTATTAGCTAAGGGCTTCGGCATCCAAAATTACATGCCTTTGTAAATACATTATATTTTCTAGACATCATTCAACTTAAAAAAATGTCTTTCTTTTTAAATTTTCTAGTATCCTTGAGCGTTACACAATGTTATTTTTTGGAAGTTTTTCTGATGGAAAGCAACAACCGTCGCCCATAGACACTCGTAACATCCGAAGAGTCGCAAGTGCGTCGCCGGCCTTTTATGAGGGAATATAGAATAAGAATAGGTATAGGGGGGTTAGGGTAGTTGGGCCACCGGTGAAGTCACTTTCTGAACGAAACACAGCACAACGCTGTTTTCTGTGAGGCCGTGATATAACTCCGGTCGGGCACAATCGTACCACTCCACCCTCTCGAGTGCGAACCGAAGGTCTTGCCCACTAGGCTATAGGTCGCTCGAAATGTTATAGATATAATTATTTGTTGCATATCAACGCCATCTTAAAAAATATGTATTAGGATATGTTTTGCCTTACAATGCTTAAATTTAAATAAATATGTCTTTAAAATTAGTTCAACAAGTTTGCCGTTTAGGAATCGATGTTTCAAATCCTAAGGTTACACTACTGTGCTAGACAGCTATATTGTAAATGTACCAGAATATTTCAAGCGAGGACTAAATAAATTGTAAGTAAAATTGTGTGTTGGGTAAATGACGAGAAAATTGTGTTTATTTATCATTACTTACTACACTTGAATTCCGGGTAGGTATATTTTGTCGATTATATTTTTAGAAAAATGACGGATTTGCTGTTAATTTCTTCCTTTGTATAGATATTTATTTTTTTATAATTTTATTTTGTTTTAAGTGTAAGTAGTTAATATTATTTATAATATAAACGTTACCGTGATGTAATTTATGAATTTTAATAAATTGAATTCAGCGTCTTTCGTGTTTTATTTAGTGAGGTTTGTATGTTTGTATGTTTGTATGTCGTGTCGAAACTGGTGATATCGATTTAATTAACTTTTCTAGTTTTTTTTAACGAGGATTTGATTTTAAACGAACTCCCAATTATTTCAATTATGCTAAAAAATTAAAATACAGGAAGTGGTTAGTAGATCATTATTATCCTACTTGATTTCTAAATTCTTATTGGTTTTTATAGTACTTATATTAGTAATAGTACTTCTATTTGGTGCCCGCAACTTCGTTGCGCAAAAATTTGTATATCACATGGATAAAAAGTATCCTGTATGTTGCCCAGACCTAATAGCTATTAAACAAAAAAAAGATTTATTCAAATCCGTCCGTAGTTCCTGAGATAAGCGCGTACAAACAAATAGACAACTTTTTCTTTGTCGATACGTGTTTTATTAGTTTGTAAAAAGACATAATAGTGCTGTAGGTCTACCATAAGTTTGAAGAAATAGTATTTGTCGATACTCGATAGCGAGTATGTAAATTTTAGTATGGCAAAATTTTACTCGCCTCTAGCGGTCACTTGAGGAACTAAAATTGGCATACTAAAAACTTACCTAGTCGCTATCGAGTACGACAAATACTATTGCTTCAAACTTATGGTAGACCTACTGTACTAAAGCAATGATATGTCTGGCGCTTTATAACATTTACAACACACTTAGCCCGTAGATATAAAAAAAAAAAACAAAAACCATAACACGTCATTTTCTGACATTTCTGACGATTTATTCAAAAGGTTTGTTTACATAAAATTTACAATATGAACGACGAATTTGATACTCTATTATTTAACTATGAAACGACTCATAAAACAGATTACCGTATAAGGGATTTCCAACTACCCGCATGTCCGCAAACGCTTAAAAAACCCGCACTAATTGTAAAAAAGAGTTCCTCAACAAACATTTTGAAGGACATCCACACTTTGTCCGAATGGAAAAGAGATTGTGTTCCCTTTGATCTTTTCATTAGTCGGAAAGAGATTGTGCGGACTAACCCGACACATATACAAAAGGCTTATGTAAGTACTAGCTTTAACTTGCGGCTTCGTTCGCGTGGAATTTGAATATAAATATTCCTGTAAGCCCCTAAGATGTTTCATTATGTTTTACAAATGACAGACTAAACCTAAAGATTTAGAGAGAGAAAGAGTGCAGAAGTCTAGACCACGCCTCATAATGACGCCCGCCGTCAGCATCGATGACGTCGAGTCCAAGGAGTAAGTTACTCTTGAATTATAACATAACTCGCTCTAAAGTGTTAAAAAGCAGAAAGTTCAGCAACAAGAAAGTTTAGAATAACGTCACCAGACTAACGCCTACGTAGAATAATGTCTACATTATGTCGTCAAATTGATGTTTAAATAGAAATTTCAACTTTCCATGCAACCGGCCCCCTAATTCATGATTCGTTTCCGCGCGGATTCGTTGCCGATTTCGGAAACTTCTGTTAAAAGTGCCAGGAGTTTCCGTGAGAAAGTTTCCGTTTCCGCGCGGAATCGCATCGTGCAATCAGGGTGCAGGCCAAGTAAACGTACGAGATTTTTAAATAATTACGTACTTAATGTAGTCTCGACTTTGCGATTAACCTCTGTAACGAATTAAATGTCCAAAAACAGAAAACCCGATGGCAGGAACCATTGCAATTTAAACATCAAGTTATGTATATTTCTAGAATGACTATTTAAAGTCCTTCATTTTGATACCCTACTCGACCTAAATGGGCGGAAAATTTTTTTTTGGAACCTCACAAATTTTACTTCAAAATTCCCCATTTTGATTTTTTTAATCTACCCAGTGTCAATTGCACTAATAAGACGAATACAACTTGTACGTTAAAATCCATCAAGCGGTTTAGGCTGCAGAGCGTGCCAAACAATTTTACATACATATCTACTCTCGAAAAACATAACCCTCCTTCTGGCCCAGTCGGGTAAAAAGATTTTTTTCAAATATGAACCCAACCGTAAGAGTAGGATATTTTTTTTTATTTAAAAATAAAAATGCTACTAAACTACACTTCAGGGCTCGTCAGCTGTTGATATCAGACGTGTATGCGTCGGTGTCGGAGCGCGCGCGGCGCGACGTCGTCGGCCTCACATTGAACGCCAAAACCGTTCCAGTTCTACAACTACCCGCTTTTTCGCTGAAAAAAAATTATTTAGTGACCTATATTGCGCTTTACAAAAATATTATACTTTTCATCAATATTGTGTCCCTTTCTAAGTTTAAAGTGCGAGTTTTTTTTTCATATTTGACCGTGATGGCGTTTCGCGTTTAAGGGCGTTCTACACAGCGTGAGCAAACATCACGCAAAGGTGATGATGCAATGCATTTTCAATCTTATACCATGAACTGAAGGTGCATTTTAGATATTGTTGTAAATGGTCGCATTTGACAAACCTTGATGTCAAACCCGACTTGATACACTCCAAATTGGACCCTCAGTTCATGCCGTAAGATTGAATTGAGGGTGCATCTTAGATATTGATGTTGTAAACGGTATCCATCAAGTATAGCTATATTCAATCGTCCGCCAAGAACTGAGGGTTCAATTTAAATTGCATCAAAGTGCACCTTTGCGTGATGTTCGTTTCCGACGTATATAACCCCCATTAGTAAGATTTTATATGGGATTTGTACAGCGCCACCTAGCGATGATTACGGCCACTTGTACAAATCCCATATAAACTAATAGTAAGCGCGTTCACGGTCGAATGTGAAAAAAAAAACTCGCACGCGGCACTCCTATTTAACTATTTAGCAATGAAACAGTTATGTTCAAGCCGACACGGACTTGGAAACTCTACCAGGTACCTAATAAACGCTCACGGCAGATTGGCCATGGACAGTGATATTTTTAAATCTAAATGGAACGAAAATCGTAAATGCACAGATAAAGCTGACTTGTTAACTTGTAGATAACTCTACCACCGCTTCTACCGCCGTATGTCAGCCCTGAGTGGCGGTTGCCCTCCGCGGCGTGGGACAGGCGACAACTGCGCGCACGCATCGACGCACACAAAGAGTTCTTCCTCAGGAGATTGAAGATGGCGTAAATTAATAACTCATATTGATATGTGGTGTTTGGGATTAAAGACATGAGTGTATTAGGTCGGTAACTAACATCTTACAACATAAGGTGAAAGTATTTACCCATTTGCGGTAGATCACATCTAATATCAAACATAATCGACAAAAATAACGGTTTATTGTAATAATAACAACGGTCCGGTCGTTAAGTAGAAAGAAATTTGGCGAATCTGTCTGGCTCTTTCGAATATAGTAAAGTCTCACAAATTTCTCTCTACAAGGAGACCAGAGAAAAATATTCAATTTCATTTATTTCCAACATGAGAACCAAAATCACATTTTAACAATAAAATTACATCTGATAATTTCATAAATTGACTACACTGGTAATGTACATTTCACAGCGTTAGCGATAACATAATATACAATATAATATCGAGATAAAAAATTTAAAAGCATAGAAAACATAAAAATGCATTTGACAGACAAATATTTTAAGTCCTAATAATATAAGGACTTATAGCATCTAACAAACTTGTTTCGAATATGGGTAATTATTCATATTAATATTTTCTGAGTTAAGTGTTTCATTAAAAATAATTCAGAGGGTAGACGATAATAATTATTCGGTAATCTAAAAAGTATATTAAGAGCTTACTTTACTATTTCCTGATAAGTACCAAAAAGGCCTCACAACTTATCTGACAGATGACATATGGAGAGTCTGCCACATAAGTTGTAATTAGCCTACCGTAAACTTATCTTGAAGTGGTAAAACAGGCCATAATATACGTTTGTTAAATCGCTGCATAGTTTCTGAATTCGATGCGCTCTTTGTATATATACCATTAACACTTAACCTACTTGGAATAAACGAGTACAATACTATATCACATTATCACCTCAATATTATAACAGCTTCCACATTCCTTTTTTTTTAATATATAAATTATATGTTTTATATAAATAATAATATCTTTAATTTATCCAATACATAAACTTTTAGTTGGTAGAGAACATTTTAGAGAAAATTACGTATTGTGATTGTTATGTTTTAAATATTTACAAAACGCTTCTAATTACAGAAGTAGTTATTGGTAACCCAAGATCATTAACAAGTATTCTTAAGGCCCCTTAATTACGATAAAAAATGATTAACAACATATAATATAATGATTCAAAGCTATAACTTTAATAATAAACTGGTGACGAGTTTTATTCATTTGCTTTTTTAAATATTAAAATTTTAAAAAATCATAATTAAAAATTGCATAAATATATTTAAAATTTGTTTTATTTAAGTCGAAGAAATAATATATCTCATTTTAGGAGGCGGTATGCCAAAAGCTGTTCGAAAAAAAATTGGCAATTAAAATTTTGTAACATTATAACATTACGATGTATAAACTTCGTCTTATTTAACCTCGTATAAAATAAAGGTGAAGCCGCACTTATTTCCACAGGGCCCACGTTTTACAGAGATTTCAACTTAGAATTTCACAAACGTCAGTTTTATGGATGTGAAGTGTCATACCCAGTGCGCGAGGCTCCCCTTACGCCAGGCCGCACATTACCTAAACTTCTGATCAGAAAAATTTGGACGCCCCGCCGGAATACACTTTGTTAATTTTTGTTTTGGACCCCCCACACTATTCGAAATTTTTGATAGGTTTTTGTATAGTATTTGACAGCTGTGTCTTCTGATCACAAATTTGGATAATGTGCGGCCGGGCTTAGTCATCAAATTTAAGCTTGCACGTAGTTGCGTGCGGCGAGCATGCGTGCGTACCGAGTGCGGGCGCGATCAGTGGCGGAGCTAGGTCAGGCGCGCTCGTAGAGGCACAGCGCGGCGAGAGCGGCGGCGGCGGCGGGGCGCGCGCTCACCTCGCCTGACCGCACCAGCTGCGTCAGTCGTACGCGCGTCGATGACGTCACTTCCTTCTCCACCTCGTCCGTTGTGTCCCGCACGCGGTTCAGCTCCTCATAAAGGATACCTATGGAACAAATTTTAAGTGTTTAAATACACAAGGTTGTGTTTACACAGCCGAAATTCGGGATGATTCCGCTTGTAATGTATTTTTAAATGACGCATGACACACCTGCTGGTCTAAGATGTACCGTCGACATATGTCACTTTTATCTCACTCTCGAGCGTTTGATGACAGACACCATAAAAAAAGTATGTCATGTTAGGGTCAATAGAAAGTAAGAGATAAACCGGAAAACGTCGAGAAAACGTGTAGACAAAATTTTGTCGACGGTACATGTTATATATCGTTCAGTTCATATAGATCGTTCAGCCGAACTTCCATCAGACGTAACTTCGAGAGCGTTTTGGCGGCCATGTTTTGTATAAAAACATAATATGAAATTTGGCCGCGTAATATCAGCCTAGTTCAGGCGCGTAGTTCCGCCGCGTGACTTTCGCCTTGTTTTTTTATACTAAAACGTTTGCATAACTTATAAAACACCGCGTTTACAATTTCATACGCAAACTCTCACACACACTAACCAATAAGTAGCGCTGGGTGTCGCAGGTCGGCAGGCGCGTGCAGGTGTCGTGCAGCGTGTCGCGCGACGCCGGGCAGCGTGTCTGCACGCTCGTCGGCCAGCGTCCGCAGCAGCGCGCGTAGAAACTCCTCCACGTGCAAGCGGCCCTCGTCCACTAGGTGCGTCTGCACGAACGCGCTCGTACGCGGCGTCTCCAGCAGACCAAACACGATGCGTAACGTGAATTTGCTCGCCTGGAAATGAAATGTTTTAGGTCTAAAATCATATTATAAAAAAAGTTTAGGAGATATTAAATTCACGTCGTGAAAACAGCATTAAAATACTTTGCGTCCTTATTAGACAAGTACCTGTAGGTTAACAGAAGAAAGAAATAAAGACATGAGCGGAAGAAACAGGTAAATAACAATTTTAAAGCAGCCGTTTTTGCATAAATTGAAGATTTTGGACCTGAAAAATTATTTGAATTCCTACGGTGATACCATGTAAAGCTGGATACTTTAGCTAGATGATTTGATGACAAGTTACATGATTTGTCAAAAAATTTTAGGGGAAAACCGTTTCTGTCCCTGTCTATCTATTTTTTGTACACGGTGCGTTCTGGCACTAAAATAACTTTACCAGACATCATGATAACTATATTGCAACAAACTGACCCTCACGACATCAGGGTCGGCGTCGTTGAGGTGCAGCAGCAGGGTGGGTAGACATGCCACTGCCTGGTCCGCCAGCGTCTCCCGCGCCGCCGCCGCGCGCGCCGCCAGACCGAACACGCGCACTGCCGCCGCCCGAGTTACAACGCACGACGACGACATGTACGGACGGACCTGAGAATCGAGTAGTTGTTTATGACAGTAAATATTACATACATTAAATTAATAAGAAATTGAGTATAAGAATGACAAAGTGAGGACGGACCTAAACGGTTCAATGTAACTTCAGAGGGTCGGAGTTCTGCGTCGTATATAATAATTTGTTTTAATATTGTATGTCAAATTTATTTAGATGGTTTAAGCAATTTGACAGTCAAAATTTAACAGACAGATGCACATTTACACTTATAAGTATAGATCTATCTAAGCCTACTGCTGCGGGTACTATTGGGTACCTAAAAGGAAGATCTTCCGACCGAGCGGGACAGCATGCTCGGCCGGGGCTCTTTGACGTCGTTTTAGTACTTGGATACGTTAGCCGTTTTCAGAAACTACTACAGCGCGATGCAGGACAACACTAAAATAATTGTTTTAAACAACTAGACATACAAACCTTCTGCGCCACAGCGGTTATCTCACGTTGCGCGGCGCGGTCGAGTTCGGCGTCTGCCAGCAGCCGCGTCAGACCCTGCATCGCGGCCAGCGGCACGTTGTCTACTTGCGACCTAGA
>JAOTAV010000253.1:0-35217 GCA_026546445.1 Cyclargus thomasi | reverse complement strand
CACAACGGATAGCAATTGCCATCCAACGGGGCAATGCTATTAGTTTGCTCGGTACTCTGCCAGATGGGGACGATTTAAAAAAGGTTTTCTTTTTATAGTCTTAATACTTTTATTTTAAGTTTGTGTTTTGTAATGTTTAGTTGATAATTTAATTTACTACGATTTTGTCTAATTGGTTTTTTTTTTAATCATTGACTACTGTTTCGTAATTATACACTGTCAAATAATATGTATATATTACAATGTATTTTCATAGTCACATTCATATATTTTTGTCATTTGAGTTTTGACAATTCAAAATATGTTAAATGTCAATGATGCTAGCAGAAGAAGGCAAGGCTAGTTGAGCAATAAGCAATTTTATTACATTTGTTTCGTGATTAAAATCGATAAGAAATAGTGTATTTCGTCAATCTTATCACTTACCAAAAATTCATAAATGGTGACTGTTTTGTTACAATAAAAAATATTTTTCTGTCAAATCGACTTTTCAGTGAGGAGATGAACGTCGTTTTCTAAAATTATTTCGTTACGTTAAATGAAAGTGCCCTTAATATTCGTTTGAAGCCTACCCTGTATTATCCTGGTAAGTTTCGTTTTATCAATATTGACAATGGAACACATTCTATAGTTATGGAAATGGAACAAAAAAAAAATTAATTTTACCAACAACCCATGATCCTCAAGAAATCCTCCGTTTCACCACTTACTGATAAGTGTCAAAAAAGTTGTGGATGGACTATCCATAACTTTTTTGACAGATAATCCATAATGAATCTGTCTAAAAAGTTGTTCATAGCTTATCATAAACTTTGGTCAAGGTGTATCCTTTTGCCCATTCGTGCAAAAGCATAGTCCCCCACGACAAGAATTGAAAATGTCAAATGACAGATAGGGCCAACCTAACTGGTTGTTAAAGACTGTTTAAATATTTTTACGAATAAAAGGGCTAAAATTCCTAAGTCTAAAATAAAAAAAAATTGTGTCACAGTTTTTGTTGCCCTACTCCTCTGAAACGGCTCGACCGATTTTGATGAAATTTTTTGTGCTTATCCAGTATCTACAAGAATCTGCCACGTCTATTTTTCATCACCCTAAATGTTAGGGGTAGGAAATTAAACCTAAAATTTTTTGGCAAAACAATGTTTGCCGGGTCTATATAATCTATACAATCCTTTTTTTATCTGCTGTCCCACATCCCACTGCCACTATGCCACAGCTGGCTTTAGTGGAGGATTAACATTTTTTATTCTGCCACCTGATGTACCTACAAAATTACCCGACTTACTAAGAGAGGCTATAATACTGCCGCCCATAGGCCACGGCCTACACATTATATAAAACCAGGCCTGGCTAGCCAGCCTAGCCTGGAACAACTTGCAGACTAGAATACAAAGGCCTCCACCAAGCTTGCTATAACAGTAAAGAGAACTGTTGATGCTTAAAAAGCAGATTAGGTAATCTATATTGGAATTTGGGCAGAAAAGTGATCTGAAAATTCAAGTCTTACATACCTGTTACTAGTCCCTTGACTAAACTAATTAATGGCTGCTGTGGAAACAAAAACTCTGCACTAGGGAAAAGTAAGGATGACCGAGAATAGTGTTAGCTTAATCATTTGCTTAAATTTTAAACTGCATCACTATTAATTTACCGACTGTTAAAATTACTTCCATTTATTTATAGTCCAATATTGTTACCAAATAAAGGTCAAAAATATTTATTAAGTAAAATATTTTTCTTCGTGTTATGTGGTTTATAGTCCATATATCTAATTTTGCCTTTAGTGCTAGGTATATATTCTATGACGTAATTTTTACACATGTGTGTGACTAATTACAAACTATTTTTATGACTTGAACTGTGCCAATTTCCTAATGTGTTTTAATCAGTTGCGTTTTTGTTGTGATTGTGGTGTTTTATAATGTATCAAAAGAGAATGCTGAAACGGCAGAAATGTGTATATGGTATGTTCTTTAATTTGTCCTTAAACTGGTCCTTGGATTGGTGATTTTCCTGAAAGGTGACTTTAATTTGTATGGTCTAAATCTGCAAGAGCTATATGTAGAGGCAGCTAATTGAATTGATAGACACAATGTGTCAATACAATATGCTTAAAAGAGCCTTCAGAGGCTCTTAAGAAGGAAGATCTTTCTAACATGTTATTTTCTTATAATGTTAAAAGCATTGTATTTATTGAAGATTTTCATTTTTAAAAATAATGCAACAAGTTTATATTTATGTGTAATGTCTGGTTTATTAAGTAAATAAGTTGTTAACTAAATTTTAAGTAATTTAACTAGCTACTAAATTTTGTGTTTACATGCAATTAATAACTTAAAATTAAGTTAAAATTTAGTTACCTACTTATCTACTTAATACGTGTAAACCAGACATTAGTATTAAGCGCTGACTACGGGTCTAATTGCGCTAGAAAAATGCCATTTTTCTTATTTCCGTAGTGGTTGAAAAAGTCGTGACTTCCGCTAAAGAAGTTTAGTAGAACATTTAAATTGACATTATAACAGTTGTCTATCTGACGGCGTTTTAATTAAAAAAGTTAAATTGGTCTTATCGCTCGAATGAAGCTCGACCAAAGCGAGCGTGTCTCTAGTTCGTTACTTGTTTCTATGATGTAAGGCTCTTTTAAACTCGGTCGGACCGCATGCATAAATCAACGTGTGTGTCAAATAGATTTTTAACTTATGAGATTTTATTATTACTAGCTGTGCCCCTCGGCGTTGGTGCGGTTCATAGGTGAAAAAATCACTATGCCGCAGTAAAAGTAGTATATGTTAATCCATGATGTTAGCTGGCTTCGTCCAAAATTTTGTCAAAATTGCTCCAGCCGTTTGAGCGTCAAGAGACAAACATACATTCACACACTCACGAACTAACAAAATTTCATCTTTATTATTACTTATTTTAGCATCTAGACACGAGATAGTTCCATTCAAGAACCTATTTTCTAGCTCTTGAGTCCATTTACGAAGGTTTCTTTCGAAATAAGATCTCAGTTATCCGGGATTTTCTTCCTGATAACTAAACTAGAATAAGAATAAGGTCAATCTTCTGCCAGAGTTTATAAGAACTAAGTAAGTCATTTTCATGGAAACGGACCGCGTGATCTCACATAGTGTGATGATCTCGTGAAGAGATTACTATTGAAATGATCCTATGAAGTAAGGTTAGGCAGCTTTAGCAAGTCCCTCGGGCTCCCTGAGATCATATCAAAGGGTTTTCGTGGTTGGATACCGCTGTCGATCCTGGCGACATAGGAGATACAGTGGTGGGAATATGTGGTGGGCCAAAGCCTGATTAAAAAAACTAATGATTTAAAGGTAAGCCTGTTATAACATAGAACAATAAAGCCTCATATAGTCGCAACCAAGCTCCCCAGATATTTTATGTCACTTTAGACTAGATGCCATGGCCATGCTGTCTAAAATTATGTAATAGAAGAAATAAATGCGTTGGAGAAATTGTTCAATGTAAACAATTTCTCCAACGCATTTCCTGTTTTACAACTTTAAAATTGCTGAAAAGTCTTATCCCACTGCTGAAACAAATGAAGCTCTCATTATTTTCTACCCCGTTTTACCTATAATCTACAAAACGTACTATTAGTAGTAGTTAGTAGTTAGGTTATACGGATGCTCATTCCCGTGGGAGGGCTATGCTTCGTGACGAATGAGCTCGACCGGAGTGATACCACGGCCACACAGAAAACTGGCGTGAAACGGCGTTGTGCTGTGAGTGTCCGTTAACGGACGTTATTCTCGCGCATGGTGGAGAGGGGCCTTGTATGAGTTTGCAAACATTATTGCTTTTGTGATGGTGGTGTTTCCAAGTTCTTGCATTCGGGTGTACGCACAGGCAGTGACCAAAGCAATAATGTTAGCGAAACTTAAATTGTAATTTAACTATTTAACCCCTTGACCTCTACTCAATATTAAGCGATTTCTAATCAGTAACCTTAATTAAAGCCTATTGTTGTTGCGAATTGCCTAAATTAATTATATATTTATAACGACAAATAATGAAAGTAGCACACGGTGTGTGAGCCAAATTTTCAGGACGTCGTAGACTAAAAACGTGACACATAATTTAAGTTACCTTGCACAGCTAAATCGGCTAACCGATCTTTGCCAAATTTTATATCCATACTAGCGGACCCGACAGATGCTGTCCTTTAATAAAGTAAGCATAGGACAGCTGGTATTTATATAAGCCCTGCAGGCTGCAGAGCTCACAAATATTCCAATAGTATAAGACTATAATTAATAATATAAGCATCGTTTTATAAGCAGTAGCATTTTTTCTATTGTCTACAAACTACACGGTAGAATGAATTGACGTATTCCTCGGAATGTGGGGATCCATAAGGTCACAATGTGTACAATAAACTTTAAACAAAATTGTATGGAAAATAAAATGCAAAGTAATACATACATTATGCAAAGTGGATCGAAGTAGGAGACCGTCGATTTCGGTCTCAGTTTCAGAGCCCGCTGGGCCGTCTGTAGTTGTGATTTTTAAATTTTCAAGATGGCCACCGTGTTGAGTTATGCAGTTGAGTTGTACGAGAGAATATCTCAGCTAAGAGGTAAATTTACAGATGTTATAAATATTCAGCATTTTAACAGTCAGTTTATTAAGTGCACCTTTAATAAAAAATTGAGCCACAAATTTAGATATATTTTCAAGTTATTGAGTTTAGAAGGTTTTTTATTTGAGATTTTCACATTTTCACATAGAGACAAGGACAAAATCTAGTATTCTATAACTCTGTAATGCATGTGTAGTGAGCCTTAAGATAAAAGAATTATGTATTTATTATACTGAGTTTACTAAAGTCCTTTGACTAAAGTGGTGCTAACAGTCAGTCTTAGTTTATTTTTCATTGTATAATTTCTATCGTCCCTCATTATATTTTTGATAGAAAATTCATAACGTTTCCCGGGATAAAAAGTATTCTATATGTTGTCCAGTCCTAATAGCTATTAAACAAAAAAAGATTTATTCAAATCCGTTCAGTAGTTTCTGAGATTAGCGCGTACAAACAGACAAGCAGACGACTTTTTTTTCGTCGATATGTGTTCTTTTACTGTTCTTTAGCACCCCCACATAGATTATTTTGTAAAAAAAAATTAAATAGACAGACACTCCAATTTTACGAATAGTCGCAAGTGCGTTACCGGCCTTTACGATGAAATAGGGAATGGGAACAGGGATAGGGGGATGAGGGAAATTGGGCCACCGGTATACTCACTCACTAAAAGAAATACAGCACAACGCAGTTCACGCCAGTTTTCTGTGAGGCCGTGGTATCACTGCGGTCGAGCCCGCCCATCCACGGCGAATTATTGTATTTATATTTCCGCTAAAAAAACTATTCTTTATCCTTTTCCAGGATGCAAATAATTTGCATAAAACTATCCTTTATCCTTCTCCAGGATGCAAATTATTTGCATTATAAATGTTATCATAATCAGTTTATCAGTTCAAAAGTATTTTATTACAGTTTCGTGATTTGAGCGCGAAAAGGTGACTGTAGTTATGCTTCTAATTTACAACCAAAGAGCTACGTGTATTTCCGAAAAAAGCAGTTTATGAGATTTTATAGCTACATGTTCAGCTTATAATATTTTATTAGTCCTGTAATATAATTTTCAGATTAGATATGAACCTTTAAACATAACCTAAAAGTATATAACTATAAGTATATAACCTTAAGTTCTACTTCATTATTATTCTGTAGATTGTAAATTTGAATTGATTGTAGAAATTGATTTTATTGACAAAGATCTGGTAGAATAATTAATCTCTGTATTGAATTGTCACTTTTTCCGTTACCTTTTATAAGACCTTTATTTATTAGTCATTCATTCCGGATGCACGCAAACTGAAATAAACAAAATATTTATAAATATTAATGCGCTCAAAGCAATTTTGTTTTGCTGGTGATTTAAAAACTGCAAATTTCAAGTAGTTTATTTTTATTATAATGGTTTTGTCATTTGTCAAACTGGAGGGCTATTACGACCTCTTATTTCCAGTAAAGTTCCAGTAAGTTTACGAACTAGCTGACAAACCCATTCCGTTCAAGTTACACCATCAAATACTTAACTCTTATTATTTTAGCACACCTACTTCATAATGTAATCTTTGTGTTTAGTTTAATAATTATTAATGTTTAATGTCAGTTAAATTCATAATGTCAATATCAGAAAATACTTCGTAATTATTAAGCTTACGATAAAATTGTAATTGTTATGATTTTCGGAAGTTTCATTTTAGTGATAATTAACTGTATCCGGTTGGAAAGATTCTTTTTTTAAATTCATTCATGACCATGTACTTTTTTCCTTCAGTCAATAAGTTTTTACAATTTTACAAAAAAAAATCAAAGTTTACCATGTCCCCAAGAGATTTAGAAGGTCTTGTCGTATGCTAAACGATGCTTCTTCAGACTTTTTTATCTATTTATCTATATTTTCCTTCAAAAGTTATAACAAACACTAAAACAAATACGAATTTAGATGAGATTTGCGAAATATTTACTTATTACTTCTTACTACTTTTTACTTATATAGGATTACTTCTATAGGATTACAACTTGCATAACAAATACCAAAAAAGTATAACAGTTGGTTTAGCTTTTCTAATTGTAGTAAATTAAATAAACATGAAATGTGTAACTTGCCTTTGTGTACTAATCAGGAAATCCTTCTCATTATTAAGAATCTCGATACAAATACAAGTTACGGTATTGATAAAATAAATACTAAAACTATAAAATGCCTACCAGGCCATATTTGTGATAAGTTAGTTAAATGTTTTAATAAATTACTTATAGATGGTGAATTTCCAAACAGTTTAAAAATTGCAAAGGTAACGTCTATTCATAAATCTGGGGCCAAAACAAACCCCGGAAATTATCGCCCAATTTCAGTGCTGCCGATACTATCAAAAGTACTTGAGAAGATTTTACACTCGCGACTTTCTATCTTGAGTCATTTAAGTTTATATCAAAAAGACAATATGGTTTTAGACCAAAAATTAGTACAGTAGCAGCTATTATTGATTAATTCACCAAAATAAAAGATAATATAGAAGAAAATATAAACAGTATTAGGAGTTTTTGTCGATCTGAAAAAAGCCTTTGATACCGTTAGCCATCATTTACTAATAGAAAAACTAAAAAGTATTGGTATTAAAGGAAATGCACTAAAATTTTTCAAATCCTACCTAAAGAATAGATTACAAATAGAAAAAATTGATAATTCTTATAGCAAGCCCTACCCCGTCAACTGCGGAATACCCCGAGGATCGATCCTAGGTCCACTTCTCTTCCTAACCTACGTAAATAGTATTGAAAAAAACTACGCGGTTACTTAACTTTATTTGCAGATGATACTTGTCTTTTCTATTTTGAAGCCAATATACATGATATCTTAAAAAAAGTACAAAATGATTTAAACATATTTTCTGAATGGTTCAAATACAACCTTTAACAATTAACGTCGCCAAAACATGTTACATTATGTTTAATCCGATAAACGAAATCATTCCAGCTCATGATCTACTAATTATACAAGATATCCATATTTTATACCTAGAAAAATAATTGATGGTAAAATTTAAAGTGAATTAACTTTCGAACCGCAGTATAAGACGACCTAATTTATTGGTACTACCTAAAATACGAACTAACTATGCTAAAAGAAGCATAACTTATGAAGGAGCACAGCTTTATAACAAGTTACCCGACCACATTAAAATCAGTTCATTTAACTGTATTAAACACCAGCTATGAAAGCATGTCCTTGAACACTATTAAAACTTCTTTTCTAAAGCTTTTCTAAGAAATATCTATTTTTTGTATTTAGTTTTTGCAAAATAACAAATATGATATGGATAAATGTATCTTTTATGAGAGTAAATTGTTTAAACCTTAATTTGCTATTATTATTATGTGGAATTTCACAATTTCAGACCCCCGGATGAAGACACTTCCATTTGTACAAATAAGCCATGTTGTCATTATAATAACGTTATATTTATTGTTCGTGTACAAATGGGGACCACGGTTTATGAAAAATCGTCGACCATTCCAAATCGACAATATTGTGATGGTATATAATGGTTTGCAAGTGATAGGATGCTCATTACTAGTTTATTATGTAAGTTGCTAGACACATTTTTTTTTAACGGATTCGGCCCACCACACATTCCCACCACTGCATCTCCTATGTCGCCAGGATCGACAGCGGTATCCAACCACGAAAACTCTTTAATATGATTTGCTACACAAATATATATGTTTACACACTTATATAATTGACTTGTCAAAAATACATCGGGTGCGATATTCCGATATTGTAACTGATGTAATAATCCGATGCTATTCTAACACTTATACGCCTATAAGGGTGCATGCTGCAGTATAGTTTTATATGTTACCAGTTAACAATTTTAACATAGGAAGTAAATAGAATAAGAAAATTTTATAATTTTTCAGGGGGGCAGAAAATGGATAAGAGAATATAAGTTGTTTTGTCAGCCCGTAGACCGTTCTAATACTCCGGAAGCTTGGGAAGCTATCCTGTTGTGTTACTTCTACTATATGCTGAAAGTTGCAGATCTCTTTGACACAGTACGTAGTTACAAAATAAATGAGGCACTACCGATTAGCAGTCTCTAAAGCCTTTCTTTTTTGGTAGTTATGCATAATTTTATTTGCTAAAATTGCATCCAAATCAAAAGACCGAACAAAGTGCATTTCATTCAGCACTTTGCGTACAATGCAACGGGATGCAATCGGGCTTATTAAAGTTGTATTGTGTTAGTTCTTGATCGTTCTTTTTTGAAAATAGCTTGCAGAGCTTGTTATGTGTTGTAATGAAATCTGTGCTTTTAGGTATTCTTCGTGTTTCGCAAAAAATGGAGTCACATTACATTCTTGCATGTTTACCACCACGCTGGAATGATTGTTCTCGTCGGAGCAGCGGTGAATTTTGTACCAGGTAACAATGACTTAAATTTAATGTACTTTAATTATTTTAACAATAATCTTTTATTTTTTTTTAATTTAATTAAAGCGACGTGGAATTTATTTCATGAAATGATTATGGCCTTTGTTTATTTAATATTTTCACGTAAGACTAGTGTCACAAAAGGGTAGACTTAAAAATGATTTACATAGCTATTCAACAAAATGGAAATCATACTTTTGTGCTACTTTCATGAAACTCATTGCAACGTGAAAAACAATTTTCTGATGTTAATTCTTTATATATTTATTCAATATCTCTGAGTGTAGTCTTAGGATTATTTTTTTCTTTCTTAAATACAGGACGTAAGTAAAGTAACAAAGGTAAAAAATAAAACTGCAAGGTGTGCATGTGTCCCTTGTATAGAGTTGAATGTGAAAGTAGCAACGCTGAAAGCGAATGAGTTTTTTGATATTTTTTTTTGATACACATCACAAAAAACATTTTAAGAGCTGCTACTTTCATGATGAATTCTATATTATAAGTAACACATACCTACATAACCTAAAATTTTATCACTTACTTTTGTTACACCTTGCATACATACTTGTTTCTCAAAGTTTGATTCGAGTTCAAATGTAAGATTTTCCGTTTCTACTTTCTAACTTTGAAGATAGTTCCAACTATGGTAACTAAAGGAACGATATTTCATTAATATATATTTGTAACACAACTTTTAGCTGGTCACGGTGGATCAGTGGGAATAATCAATAGCTTCGTCCACTGCTTCATGTACTTCTATTATTTTTTGACTATCTACAAGCCTGAGTATAAGCAGAATATCTGGTGGAAGAAATACATCACCCAACTGCAAATCGTAAGTACATAATTTATTGTTTCGAGAACTGAAGCTTGGAGAATCTACTTAAGCTAGTCTATCGCATATTTCTCGCCTGATTTTAACGTGTATGTAGATGATTACAGGGGTTAAATTAATCGCGTTGGGCTATCTTTGAGGGTTCCGTACCTAAAGGGTGAAAAGTAGACCCTATTACCCCGTCTGTATGTGTCCTTGCTGTATCTCAAGAACGGTAATATAGAGAGAGTTGAAAATTTCACAGAATATGTATTTTTTTTTGCCGCTATAACAACAAATACTAAAAACAAATAAATTAAATATTTGACTGTGGCTTTAATACAACAAAAATGTTTCTTGCTATTTCCTTCCTTGATAGTTAATTGATAAATTTGACACGTGAGTCATCAACTTAGCCGAGTGGTTAAGTTCGGAGCTCAAGTTTACAAGGGCATGGGTTCAAGTCCCCGCGCCTACTTCAAAAACTTTATTTTATAAATACTTTAAAAGTTTAACAAAAATTTAAAAGTTTTCTAAAAACAAATCTTTATTAAAAAATGTATTTTTTTCAGACGTACATTTTCCCAATATTTTCTCTGTGCTTTGTTTCTCTGGTACGGAACCCTTCATGCGCAAGTTCAACTCGCACTTGTACGATTTTTTTAGTTTTTTGTCATTGCAATTGTTTAAGTTCCTTCGATAATCCAGAAATCATAGTAAACGTCATATCAATAATGTTCTATCACTGACAATCTGTATTGGTTCCTGTTGTTATAATATATTATTTCTTACAATATTTTAATACTTTTGTTTTTACAGGTACAGTTCTTCATCTTCGTCGTGCATATTGGATCTGTAGCTATCATCAAAGACTGCGACTACCCTGTTTTCGCGGCCGTCGTGTTCCTTCCGCAAAATATATTCATGCTAATTATGTTCATAGATTTCTACATTAAAACTTACGTTAAGAAGAGTAAGGGAAAGAAGAATGAGGAATTACAAAACACTGAAAGCAAAAAAGATAAGATTGGTAAAGTAGAAGAAATAGTAGCTAATGAAAAAAACGATGTTATACTAAGAAACGGACATCGCTAGATAGTTATTTAAGTGTTCTGTATCATACGTTTGCATACGGGCTATGATTGTAGAAAGGAAAAATATATAAACGTAATAGTTTTATGTGAAGTAGATATCATGGGATAAGCCAAGTCTAGTGTAAGTGACATTTGGTATGGTCCACGGACTGTGCTGGAAGAGAGCTAGCTTTTTTGTCATTTGACACAACAAATAATCATAATATTTTAGATCATTATTTTTAATCAATTTTTTTACGTGGACAGGCAATGTGATCGCCTTAACACCGTATGATAAGATTCACAATTAAAAAAATATGGTGCTAAGATCCTTAGGCCAAAGGCAACATCTTAAAAAATGATTGATAAAGTCTCATGTGATCTTTGCAGTCCAAGTATATTATTATTTTAAAAAGGCGCAAAGTAATTACAGCGTACTTCCATACTAGTAAAGCTAAAATACAGACTTTCAGAGATTCCAAAACTATAATAAAATCAACATTATGCCGACTTAGGAATAACCTTAATTAATAAATTAGCATTGGTTGCAGATAGTATATAGAAATCACCTTAATATACATTTAATGAGATAAGACATGTGGTTGTTATTGTCTGTCTATTAAAAAATTTAAAATGTGCAAAGCTAAGTTTGTACTGTTATTTTCTATATTTATCAATGATATCAAAGATACTCAACCTTTTGAAGAGATTGGCCAAACGTGGAATTCAGCTGTTAACAATGAACCACCTATTTAAGTTACTCCTATTTAGATCGATAAGATTTCTGCTCGGGTAGTTTGAAAATCTTTTGCGGACAATAGCGGGGCAACCACAGGCAATTCTGCAGGCCTAAGGTTGAGCAGCCTTAATGTACTGTGCGTTTTTTTAGCAATCAAAAGCTTGGTTGTTATGATTGTAGTCGACTAGTCGCAGAAGGCTTGAGTTGAGGTTTAGTTTAAAGTTTAGTATTTATAATATTCTTAGTAAATTATAAATAGGTATTTGTAGTTGTATGATCTAGCTAGCTATATGATTATAACTGTTCATTGTGAGTTACCTTAAATAGCAACAACAATTAGGTTTTGATATCACTATAACAAATAATAAATTTTCTTAATCATAGTGGTAAAAAAACAACTTCCATATTTAAATGCTGCAATTCGAGGAATACTTTATTCATATTATAGTCTTATGGTAGCTATTGATACAATATAATTTTAGTCCGAACAATGTTCAATAATCATTTCAACAATAACGTATAATTATTGTGAAATGTTATGAAGCCATGTAAAATTCGTCACATTTTCATTAGAATTAATATAACACTATTGCTGCTCAACAGCTGTAGTGAGAAAATTATAAAGCCATCTGAGAAGTGAAGACTGTTTAAATGCTTCTTTGATACTTTGAAATTTTTAACCTTGGTTATACGTAGGTGCGTGTAATATAATTTGCCCTTTTAATAGTTCCGTATTTTCATTGGACAACACCTATTATATTACTTCTATCCAGTGACCCTTTTCAGTACTATTTCTTGAAGAAGATAAACGGGTACTGGATGTATTGGAAATTAAAAAAAACTAATTAATTTGATTAATTAGATCCCTGGATCACATAATGTAAGCCGGCCATTTATCGTAGTGTAGCATACAGGAGAATAAATGAATACACGAGTGGAAGAAACAGGTAAGTAACATTTTGAAAACAACTTTTAAGTCGGATTTTTTTCTTTTCAAATCCAATTATTTTTAACAAAAAATTAAAACGGACTTCCAAAGGAAAAAAACAAAAACAATAAAAAAGAAACTAAAAGTATTAAATAAAATTTATTCTTTAATAGTGCCTGTTTCAGAATTCGGTGAGATCATCATCAGACTATTTCCGTACACAATCTTCATTATTTTAAAGTCGGTACCAGCTAACATATCATGATTTGTTTAAATTTAAATTTTTGACTGGTACCGACTTTAAAATAATGATAATTGTGATGCCCTCAAAACTTTGGTTCATTCGTGCCAAAGCATGGCTCCCGCACGGCAAATATATTATCTTACTAATATTATAAATTCAAAAGTATGTAAGTTTGTAGATTTGTGAGTGCGATGTTTGTTACTTCTTCAAGTTTAAACGACTGAACGAATTCGATGAAATTTGGCATAGAGCTAGGTGGCATCTTGAATTAGCACATAGAGTACTTTTTAATTTCGACTAAGCCACGGGTATCGAAGCGGGGTATAACTAGTTTTGAATATAATCAGTCATTACTTTATTATTTTGTTCGTTCTACGTACACATTATGTTACTATCTGTAAAGCCCTCTCCCTCTCTACGACACACCTTAGCCGCCAGCAGGCTTGTTCCACCGACACGTATCTTGTAAGTGAAGCTAACAAACTAGCTCACCGACAAATATCGGCGGCGTCGGCGGCTGAGGTATGTAGCGCGCCTTTAAACTAACAAACCGCTCGACAAGCGACGGAATAATTATCTTCAATAATGGTAAGTTGATGAATAAAGCCATAGAAGCTATGACGATGATGATTGATATAATTTGCTTAAAACAACGCCGAAATCTCCAATCTTTAAGGAATAATATCGTAAAGCTGTCGTCAAACAATGCAAAAACAATTTTGAAAAAAAAATTACTTAAACCGTTAGGATATATGATCAAGTGACAATTATAATTTTATGTATTCAATAAAATATGTTCGTTCTCATAACTCACATGTTGTCAAAGTATTTAAAATAGATTATCAAAAAAAAATCTAATAAAATCCGTACTTCCAAATATATTTTACTACTTCTATAGTTAAATTATAAATGTGAAAGTGTGTCTGTCTGTCTGTCTGTTACCTCTTCACGCCCAATCGGCTAAAACGATTTTGCAGAAATTTGTTATTTGAGTCCCGGGGCAGAACATAGGAGACTTTTTATCCCGGAAAATTATTTTAAATTTAATTGTGATTAAAGCGCGCCTAGTGGCCCGCCAATTTCACTCCACCTATTTGACCATATTTTAATAAAATTTAACAACTTATCCATTAAATTGTTAACGAATAGTAATATTATAATAACAGGATGAAATAGTAGTAAAAGTTGTTGCAATTAGCGATTGGTTTTATTCGGCGACAGATCTACTTTTGTGAAAACGAAACTATTATACTGTTTTTTATAAACAAACTTTATATTTATTGCTAGAACTAATGTTTTATTGGTAACTAAACTCTTATTTTAAAAGAATATTGATATTAAATTGATAATTCATACTTGAGGACACTTTTTGATAATTCGAATATGATAATATTTCATTTCATGATACAAGTTGATGACAAATATAAATTTTGATTACAGAAAATATAGTTCCCCAAAGTTTTTTACCCGTCTTTTTCTCTTAAAACGTAATTTAGTTTGAACTTTGTATGCAGCTTATAGACTGACGTCACAATCAATATTGGATCTCTCTTTTTAACAATTTTAAAGGCTTATTACTTTGTTATTTTAAATTTTATCAAAAACTAATTAGATTAGGTACATTGGTTTTCAATAAAGATAGATTTTTTTTTAACAAGGAATCATACATATTCCTTATTGTTTATGTATGTAATGTTTTATGTATGTTGTAAAATTTTAGTTACCTGCTTCTTTTAAAGACAGCAGGTCTTATATTTTGATTATCATCAATACTTATTATCTGTAGCCAATCTAAGAAAAAATAAAAAATACTTGTTATCTGTATCTGTCTATGGATTTGTATTTTTACCCGACTGCAACAGATAGTTGGTTATGTTTTTCGAGAGTATGTTGTATGTATCTAAGTATATATGTATAATTGTTATACGTATACAGTAGGTATGTATAATTGTTTGGCACGATCTGCAGCCTAAAGGTCTTGATGGATTATATATAACGTATGAGGTATCGTTACATTCGTCTTGATAGCGCAAGTTACACATGAAAAAATTTAAAATAAAAATGGCGGATTTTGAAGTCAAAATTGTGAGGTTCCAAAACAATGTTTTTTAACCCATTTAGGTCGAGTAGGGTATCAAAATGGAGGGGTTTAAATAGCCATTCTAAAAATATCTAGATTTATTGATGTTTAAATTGCAATGGTTCCAGCAGTCGGGTTTTCTGTATTGAACATTTAGCTTATTCGGTCATTGTAATTTGATCAAATTCTCTGGTTTTTGTTGTTGATTAATTAACGACGATGTTGTGCTTAAACTAATACAGATTAAAGTATTTGTGTTTTATTTATTAAGCGCGATTTACGTTATACGGGCCAAAGTTGACATTACAAATGCATGTTCACGTGTTTCCTGTGTTTAATTATTTGCATACGTTTTTATGTACTTTGTACATCGTATTTATTCACTCACACACGATCTTTTGACATGTAAGAACATAACTGCACAATTCAATTACTTTATAAATCTGAGAGCTGATAGCAAATTTTAAGTAGGTTTTTGAGGCAAGCTGAAACCTTGTCATATAACTCTCCTATTACACCCCAATACGGCACTGCAGACCTGGCTGATGAGAAGCGGGGCCAAACCCTACATTTTACTTAAAGTAAAAAAAAATATTCCAAAAATATATTTTGAGGAAATATGTATTTTTATATATTGTACTTGGATATTCAAAGAATAAAAAGAATTATAAGCCAGAAGATTTAGTGCGGGCATTAACATTGCCAAACGCGTGCAAAAATAGTTTTGCGAAAATTGCTTGCCAACTATAAAAAATGTATTAGTGGTTACTTGAAATTTTGATACAGGAATTTTTATCACTAAGCGAATAGATTTTGGGATATATTTTTGAAAAATTGCTTCTTTTAGCCTTTTCACCAGCCAGGTCTGCAGTTCTGTATTGGGGTGTAATAGGAGAGATACATCACAAGGTTTCAGCTTGCCTCAAATACCAATTCAAAATTTGCCACCAGCTCTCGTTTAATTTAGATGGTCTAACAATAATAATTTATAGTGTGTAGCATTAAGAGGATTGTGTACTGAACTACTGAACGGATTCCATACAACAGACGATAACGTTATTCCTAGAGTCATGATTTTGTATATGTTGTGGAAATGCTTCGGAACTAGTCTTGTCTGTTTTTGTTTTTAAATATTTATCATTGTTGATGATATATTTTCATTCTAGTGTTTTCATACAAAACAAATATATTGCAATATTTTCAAATCTACAATGAATATTTGAAAAGCTAAAACGTACGATCCTAGTTCTTCTTTTAGAGGCATATCCACAACATACTACAAAATCATTAGGTACTCTAGGTGGGGGTTTAGTGGGTGAAAAACTTTATAACTCTTGTATGGAAACCATTTCGTACACAATCCCTCTTAGCCCAGGCCATTTTAACGCAAAAAAGTAGCTCCCTAGGAATAATAAATAAATAAAAATATATATGTTAATTGTAAACCATAGTCCATATCTATTAGTATGAACTTAAATCTTATTACTAATTTGGTAAAAAATAATTAAATATAAACTTCCTACTTGGCGCCACGGTACTGGTGCACTGGCAACATGTACAATCAGAGAAGTCGAAAGGGATACAGATCGTGGATCTAAGTAATTCGGTCGGGTTATGTCAAACTCAGCACAGTCAAGCTCCGACGGATCACAACTTCATGGAATTGATATATTCCGACCAAATTACGTAGGTCCGTCAACTGGCTCTCGTTCAATTTCCCCCATTATACGTGTACGTGCTCACTGTTATCACGCCGCGTGCTGTCGGCCTGCCCACATTTGACCGCCTTCAGAGTGCGGAGTGCTAGTTTTTCTTCAACATTCGACGGTGAACTTCGGTGAAAATGATTCCAATTTATATGGGATTTGTACACGTGACCGTAAGCATCGCTAGGTGGCGCTGTACAGATCTCATATAATATCTTAGTAAACCCGAAAAGCGTTCACGGTTGAACGTGAAAAAAAACTCTCACTCGGCCCTCACAATACAGTCACTCTCACAGACCCTGTAAATAATGCACACAGACCTGAACAATATGTAATGATCTATATTTTTATTAAAAAACCGATTTCCTTCTTGGTAATTTTTTACGCGGTTGTCATAAAAACTGCCTCTTCAAATCGGAAAATCATTGTTGTGTTAGATTGGAAAATCATAGTTATAAAGGAAGGCTATAACATAACTATATCTGCAACGCGCCTGCAACTCATCTGATGTTGCTAGTGTCCATGGGCGGTGTTGATTGCTTTCCATCAGGTAACCCATTGTTCGTTTGCCGCCGCCGTTATTTTATAAAAATATATAACATCACGCTGAGGCTGTAGAAAAAATAAGCGAAAGAGAAAAATAAATGAAAAAAAAACAGTATTTGATGGGATTTCTTTCTGAAACTTCGGAAATAATTTTTATGTTATTTAACAGAAACATGCTGCCGTCCTCAAGCTAAAATGCCGGTATGTTCAATCAGAGAAGTTGAAACAGATACAGATCGTGGATCTAAGTAATTTGGTCGCGTTATTTCAAACTCAGCCGACAGATCACGACTTACATGAAATTGACATTTTCCGACCAAATGACGTAGACCCGTCACCTGACTCTCTTTCAATTTTGCCTATTATAAAAAAAAAACTTTTTGAGTTGTGAGCAAAAAACATATATTTATCGGCAATATTAACTTTGATAACTCGATGAATGTAAACGCTCAAAAAATTTTGGTAATAAACGTTGATAGAGTTTTATAAGCTTGAGGATGGCAGCACAGACGGCAGTGTGTAGTTTACTGAAAACAATTCGTTTTTGAGGAAAAATGTACGGTTTCAACATAATTCCAAATTTAAGAGGGAGAGCCGCGCTGTCGTGCTGTGTTTCGTTCAGTGAATGAGTTTACCGGTGGCCCAACTTCCCTCATCCCCCTATTCACATACATTCCTTAATCCCTCAAAGACCATCCATCAGTTAACCCGACTGCTTTCTGTCCTATCCAAACTAAATATACCTATTCGCATTTTCCCACTCCCTATTCCTCATAAAGGCTCATCGGATGTCACGAGTATCCATCAGCGACGGCAGTTGCTTTCCATCAGGTAGCCCGTCTGCTCGTTTGCCCCCTAAATTTAATAAAAAATAGTATTTTTTGTACTAAAGGTGACTTACTTGTAAGTTTTCTTAGAAAAAAGACGTTTTTCAAAAATCGTAACGCGGTTTGAGAGGGAAAGAGTAACCGAAAGTTTGCAAAGAAAATTGTTAAATTTACATATTTGCTCGACAGAACAACGTCTTTCGAATGTGAACTTGACAGATGTTCTCCTAATGTTGTAGCCTGAAATAAATCGTAAAATTAAAATAAAATAGCAATCACATACTGCTGTTTTGCTATTTACCGGAATTTTAGTGCAAATATAAACTTTATCGTTATAAGCTATATCAGCTGTTTTATGTATTTCGGAAGTTCAATACACCTATAACATTGTTTAATTGTTACATAAGTTTTACGAGCTACGTTTATTTTATATAAATGAGACTCGTTTAGTGGTACAGAGATCTGCTGGGGACTCGGATGACGTGGCTTCGATCCCAGCTTAGAAATAACATGTTTCCAAACATGTTATTTCTAAGTTTGGATAGGACATTGCAGGCTGATCACCTGATTGTCTGACAAGTAAGATGATCCATGCGTCGGATGGGCATGTCGGCTGGCGAGACTGGCGAGAGATCAGTCGGTCCTGCGACTGATCTCTCGCCAGTCGTATCGGTCATCCGTCTGGGCTATGAGAGTAAAGTGCTCTTGTGTACTGCGCACACTCTTGGGCACTATAAAATTACTCATGCATAAGAGGCATTTTTTCAATGAAACCGGCCACTGTTACCAAAACCGGTGAGGGAGTAATTAAATTATTTATTTTATGCAAATAGTTTGTAGATAAGAAAATAAACCATTTAATCGTTAACAATAAAACCTGTAGACAGTTATTATTAAGTTATTGCTTTTCCTTCCTGACGCTCTAACCCCAGAACGCATGAACCGATTTTCACATTTTTTTAAAGAGAAAAGTTACCACGCCCACAAAGTCGCGGGCAGCAGCTAGTATTATATATAACTGGCGTCGTTATTATAAATAGTTGGTGCCCGCAACTTCGTTGCGCAAACATTTTTTTATCACGCGGGGACCGTGCATTTTCCCGGGATAAAAAGTATCATATAATTTGCCCAGACCTAATAGATATCAAACATAAAAAGATTTATTCAAACCGATCCGGTAGTTCCTGAGATTAGTCCGTACAAACAGACGTATAGATAACCAGTCAACTTTTTGGTTGTCGATATGTGTTCTATTACTGTTGCACATTGATAAATTTGTAAAAATATTAATTATACAGACACGCCAATTTTCCTGTTCTATCATATGTTTAGATTTAGTGTAGCCTTTTTCTTTATAAGGAACCCAGCCCGCCTAGATAAGTGGCAAGCGATTAACGTTTACGATAATCGCTTCGCTTGTTTTGTGTGGGATTGACATATTCGAACTCGACTAGTTTAACTTTTCGTTCGTCTATGTCAATCCCATACAAAAACACACCAAGCGATACTCGTTTGACACTTGTCTAGGGGGGCAGGCATCACTAAGTTGCTATTATTTTCTCATAGGATAAAATTAAATGCCGTCTTAGTTCTTACTTCTCACGATAAAATTATAGATTGACGGCGGCCTTATCAGCCGTAGAGACCCTTGCTTCGACATGAATGGCCAGGCTCGACCGCACCCACGGCGTCACAGAAAGCTGGCGTGAAAGAGCGCGTTTCTTAAAGTGAAAAAGCTTTCTGGAAGCTCAACTCCCATTCCCTAAGTTTTAACTTTTTTATCTTAATTATTTGCAATCAAGTACATATTAGGTGTTTAAAATATAACCTAAGCATTTTTCAGGCGTTTGCAAAAACAATACATTATTGCATAAATAGTAATCTATTTGTAATTTTATTTAATCTGCATTTTAATTATCTATTATTACATTCAATCAATCAATATCAAATATTTGTAATTATTCACAACATTTCTGTATTTCATTCATTCTTAATATTTTAGCGTATATAGAGTTCCTAGTACGGAGTTCACCGTGAAAGTGGCAGCGGTAAAGGCAAAAAAAAGTTGTTTATGATTTGTATATGATTGGTAAGCGTACATTTTTCCCGATAAAAAGTATTCTTTTTCCTGACCCACAACTCAAAGTATCTCAATTTATTTAAGCGGTTTTGGCATGAAGAGTTAACAGACAGACATAAAGTGTCGCATTATCATTTTAATAAATATAAGATATACGAAACCATGGTTTACAGGTAATAAACCATGATTTTTAGTGAACACTTTCAAATAGCTATTTAGGAAAATGCATTTCTATTAAAAACCAGCCAAGAGCGAGTTTGACGCACGTACAAAGGGTTCCGTACCATCATTTACAAATATCACATACACGGAAAATGAAAAAAATAAGCAAACATGATATTGTCATCTTGAACGATGGTACGATAGAGAAGCCCCGATAGCGACATCTCTTGTTGACTAGAGTGCATTAACAACTATAAGAAATGAATACTACTACCATTTGTGCGATGAAGTCGGCTAATAGCGACATCTATTAAAAAAGACAAAACTAGCAAAAATTACGTTTCTATGAGAGCCCTCCTTAAGTATTTAATAATAATAATGATACGTTTATTTCTCCCAAAAATTACATCAGCAATTTGTGGGAGACTTGGAGCCCAAACTAAGCCAAGGCATGTATGATGGTACCCCAGGCCCCCCCTCACAAACAGTTAAACAATGGAGTAATTAATTAGTTATAAACTATATACATATGTTTTTACATATAAAAATCAAAAACGGTGTGTCTGTGTGTGTGTTTGTGTGTTTGCGTGTGTACTGTGTGTGTGTATGTATTTTTGTGTACATGTGTGTATGATATATATGATGTTTAAAATAAAAAGTAATTGTGCTTGTATTGTGGTCGGTGTAACAAATTTTCTGTGTCTTCATAACTTAAAGTAGCTAACCAACTTGTGACTTTTATCTTACATTTTACTTTGTTTTCGTGATATATTGAAATATATTTGATTATATTAATTTGATTTATTTACACTTCAAAAAGTTAGGCTCCTCTTTTAATTTTTTCTCTTCTTTAATGGTTTAATTTAGGAAGCCTTACGCGGAAAAAACGTCCTCGCACCACCGACCTTCAAAATTCTATCTTGTCGCGTTTAAATTTGAATTGTTTGATTTTATATTTACCAGTAACAGTAATTTACAGTCCGCTCAGCTAACCTAACCTCGCCTTGGGTATGAGCGCGGCGCGGCGGGGGACCTGTCAGTTGGCCGTCAACGCTGACGGCCCTTATCCCTCCCCCAGCCCGTCCCACCTTCTCTGAGCACAGTACACAGCTTATGGCCAAGCTATAACATTCTTAATCGCTAGCAATTTTAGGTCCAAAACCACAACTAGGTTTTTCGAAGGCCTAAAGTCTATGCCTATGCCTGTCTGGATTTAAATTAAGTAGGGCAAGTTCTTGAAATGAGCTTATTTGATTTGCTCGTCCCAAAACCGCGCATATCATAAAGAATTGAATCCAAAACTTATTTTCGCCATATACCATAAGCCAGGCATACCTAATAAGATTGTACGAAAAGTCTTAACTTAGACTTAACATATTTTTAATCTCACACATTTTTGAATCCAAGCCCTCAAATAATTTAGCTTTAGTTACATTATGAGGCCTGAAGAATTATACATAAGTTGGAAAAGTTCTTGAAGTGCGCTTGCTATAATTGTCTCAAAAGCACGCATGTTGCAAATTAGCAAATCCGAAACTTCTTTACTTCTGATAAGTCTAATATAGGTATCATTTATGAAGCCTATGTCTATGCCTATCAGGATTATAATTAAGTAGGACAAGTTTGTATCGCGTGTTGGTATATTTAACTCCGCGTCGGGTCGATACCCGCAGTCCGCGTTCTGCCAGCCACCCGCTAGCCCGTAGTCCCGTAGTCCACACGTAGGTAAGTTTACGTCATATACAAGTGCGGTGTGAGAGAAAAGTTCGTCGGAAAGTGACACGTAAGTCTTAGAAATGAAAAATTAACACACACAATTTATAATTAAAAAAATATAAAAACGACCCGATCGAATATATACTTATTGTAATATGTTACTTGATATTATAAAAAGTGCCTTTTGAAAAGCAGAAAGTAAGACTTTCTGATGAGAAAATAAAATACAAACTAAATAAAAACATCAAAATATTCTGGACAAAAATTATTCAAATTATAATTATCAGGAAGATATATTTCTTTTTGTGTTCAGATCGCTAAAGAAAAAAGCTTTTCCGAGTACACTAATTTAATTTCAATGTTTTACTATTCATTGACAACTTGTGCTAGTTTTGTTTTGTGCGAAAATCCGCAGTGAAGTTTGTTTACGTAACTGAACAGACAACACGCAGTTATGTTATAGTGCCTGAAAATATTAAAAGTTGTTGAGTGCTTACATCTCAAAGTGTAATCGTAAAAAAAACTGATAATATAATTAGGATCGTATTATGACTTA
The DNA here is from genome assembly GCA_026546445.1 of Cyclargus thomasi. NCBI lineage: Eukaryota > Metazoa > Arthropoda > Insecta > Lepidoptera > Lycaenidae > Cyclargus > Cyclargus thomasi. Next base: position 12,708 of record JAOTAV010000253.1, on the reverse strand, counting down.
TTTTTTATATAAAACACTTTTACATAAAAACTATAGAACCAGTATAATATATAACCACCACTTAATAATAATATTAATCATAATATAATAATTTCAATGGACGCTTCACTACGTCAGTCTGGCCTAGATATATAGAGTTCAGTGCAAAAGTAGCGGCGCTGAAAGCGAGCAAAATATTTGTGTTTTTATGGGCAAGCGCGCCAGTGACAAGTGTTTCCTCATACAAATCACAAAAAATATTGTTCGATTTCAGCGCCGCTACTTTCACAGTGAACTCTATAAATGGGGAAAGATACAAACCCTAAGGTTTCATCACTTACTTTTGTTACACCTTGTGTAGGATAGGTGCACCCTGTATAGAGCTCTGTGTTATAGTTATTAATATTTGGAACACGGAGCTCTATCGATGCACAGCCCAAGCCATTGAACGGATTGTCTTAAAATCTATTAGAAATAAGCATCCATTAACAAATAATTTTGATAAATTCTTAACCCAAGTTGATAGAATCGGGGATAAAAGTTTGTACAAAATACTTCTTAGCCCGAACGGAGCAGCGGGGATAAGTTAGTTTTAAAAAAGATATATTTTTTTAGTTATTTAAATTAACAATAAATAAAACATTATCTAATACTTTCGATTTTATTGTCTTTTAATTTGTTACAGTTGGCTGTGAAGATACGAAACTATTTTAAATTACTGAACTATTAGCGTTCAGTATTTTATTACTTGCACTGTTAGTATTTATGTTCGAAACGTTTTATAGTCTATGCTATCTCTTTTTAGGGTTGCGTACCCATAGGGTAAAAACAGGATTCTATATTTACTAAGCCTTCGATCTCTGTCTGTCTGTTTGTCCGTCTGTCTGTCTCCAGGTTGTATCTCTAGAACGGTAATAGCTAGAGAATTGAAACTTTCACAAAACATGTATTTCTATTGCCCCTATAACAAAAAAATACTAAAAACAAATAAAATTAAATAAATTAATAGTGACTGTTCTTCTATCTTCTCACTATCGCTTGTTAGGAAGTGTAAAGCTAAAGCTGTTTGACCTTCAAAACACTAATTCCTCAATATTAGCTAACTCGCGCACGAAGGGTTTCGTTTTAGTAAGTCCGACTCGCACTTGGCAGGTTTTTGTTAGTTAATTGTGAACACTCAGTTAAAAAATTCTTGCAATAACATTTTAAAAAGCCTTACGAAAAATTTTACTCAACATTAAAATCCGTTTCTAATAATTCCATAACTTCTAAGATGGTAACATTTAAAATATATTTATTTCTAATATATACATTAGGATTATAATGTTAAGTTATTATTTAAGATAAATAATAGTTTTTCATTTGTTAACGATGTGAAAGGTTTCGCAAACGTTGATGTGGTTGGTTCAACGCTCCGGCTCTACGAAGTGCTACGCAGCATCTACAGACTTGTTAAGCTCAGCTTTACGCCGAAAAAATCCTTTTAGTGATTGGAGTGAAATTTCTACGATTGCACAATTAAATCGATAACTGACATTTCACAACATTATAACAATTAAAAGTAATTGTTTCTCTTACGATTTTAAGAAATATTTAAATAGTTCTGTGTATAGCTAGATTTTGAGCACATTTTCTCAGCTCTTGACAAAGAGCTTAAGACATAATATTATTTTATGTTGATTTCATTAATTTTTCTGATCCTAAGAACACGTTTTATGCAGAGAAATGGCAGTTTTTTAATTGTTACTATCATTATTTCCCACCCATTTCTCCTTCTTTTTAAACGTAATATCAAAAAAATCTGGCATTTACCAGTGGATCTGTTTACCAGGAATTACACTCACAAATTATTAATATTGACTTCAATATAAAGTGTTATATGATCTATGTCAGCTCATACTTTGTCTGTATGCAAATTTGTGTGTTTCGTTCAGTGAATGAGTTTATCGGTGGCCCAATTTCCCCAATCCTCCTATCCCTATTCCCTCATAAAGGCCGGAAACGTATTTTGCGACTCTTTGGATGTCGCGAGTGTCCATGGGCGACGGCAGTTGCTTCCCATCAGGTAACCCGTCCGCTAGCTTACCCCCTAAATATAATTAAAATTAATACGAATCCGTTCAGTAATTCCCACCTGTTAACGGAAAATATAACGATTTATTTATAATATTTGTTATAACTGGATTGTAAGGAAAAATTTACTAAGGGCCTGTTTCGCCGCTTGCTGATAAATGTTCTGTTAGGCTATCCACAATATGAAAAGTGAAGTGAAATAAAGTTGTGAATAGTCAATCTGTAAGCAGTGAAGCAGGCCCCAAATATTTTAAAACGCTTGTTGAGAGAAAAATGGTAAGAGCGTAGGAAGACCTTCGGGTTCGAACACGCGAGTACCGTCTTTTTAATCCCGGGCTACTATGGGCGACGGCAATTGCTTTCCATCAGATGATCTGTCTGCTCATTACATTTAAAAAATGTAGTCACTTAAACTCATGTCTTCAATTCGAAAATGGAATAATAAGTGGTAAAAATACATTTGTAAGATCCAAATTGTAAAAATTACCAATAAAAACATAATGTTAAGCTTTTGACCGACCTCAAATAAGTAGATCTATTTTTATTGTATTTTTTGAGAGTACACACACTAGCCTCCAAACCTACTTATTGCTTTGTCCTTGTAATAGTCTAGTAAAAGTGTTAACACAATGAGACAAAAGATATAAAATGAGTTCATTCACTGAGTGAATAGTTTTTGATGCAGTGAATGAGTGAACTAGATACATCTCAAATAGAATGAAGAAAGTACTGAGTACACGAGTTCGCGATTCGCCTAAATTTTTCTATAGGAACTTCTGCTTTCTTAATTTATAATAAAAAATAAAAACTGTGATAAAGTATTTTAAAGCGTATCATAGAGAGGAAAAAAATATTTACACGAAATATTTACGACTAAGGGCCTATTTCACGGATTTCTGATAGACTATCTACAACTTTTTACAAATTCTCCTTACAACATCTGTCAAAAAAAGTAGTGGATAGATTATATGACAATCATCAGATACCGGTAAAACAGCTTAACGCATATATAAGTTATAAGTAAGAAAAAAAACTCGATACTTTAACTTAATTAAAAAAAAAGATTCATTGCATAAAATTACTAAGTGTATTTTTTAAGTCTTAAAACAGTCTGCGTGGAAAGCCTACTCGCTTATAGATCGGGGACAATGATAACAGTTTAAACAAGGGTTAAGGGTCATTGACCTATAACGTCAATGATTCCTATAGGATATTAAAATCTGTACTAATATTATAGCTTTTCATTACTGAAAATCTTAGATTAAATATCATAAAGATTTACAGTTACCTTCTAAAAAGCAGCACCGTCAGAACCGCGCTTAAACGCTATTCCGATCCTAGTTGCTCAGAGACCGCGATTATAACTTTTGTACGATTGTGAGCTTTAGTTTAAGATTTTCAATACACTTGAATTTGATTAAAGTTGTTTTGTGTCACATAGTCTTGGTGTCAATATTTTATTCAATTTTGACGGGATCTCTGCATCTTATCGCATTTGATCGAAGGCGAAAATTCACGTAAAGAAATTATTGTTTATACGGGAATTAAGTACAGTTATCTATACCAAATAAAATTCACCAATGTTATAAATGGGTTCGTTAGTCTATTACCCTTTTAAAGTCTAAATTACTGAATAGATTTTACTGAAAAGTATTGAGATTCTTTGAATCCCGGAAAGGACCGCCTTGGTTACTTTTTATCCCTGCAAAATCTTCTAGCATCTTAAACTAAATTTCGTCATTTCGTTAAAGATAAGTTAGTTTCTGCGAAAACAATTCGGAGAAAAAACAGTATGCTAACATATGTAATCTAGTTACAATAATATGCTATTAACGTCACTTCCTATCAGGCGATCTCGCTCGTTGTACGAAAGTGCACGGTCTGCGAAGTGCAAGGTCAAGGTTGGTCTCGGTTTAGAACTTAATTGGAAAAAGCCTTACGTTGGCGGACTTGGCGCACTGCGACAGTCCTTGCCCGAGCTCTTAAAGTTCCGATATACTCATCCTGAAAATCCAGGGAAAATTATATAATTATAACTTTATCCAAAAAAAAATAATAATATTTCTTGTGTGTTTATCAGTAAACTCTTAAGCGACTGGACTAATTTTGACGAAATTTTCTGTAGGTATTTAAGGGGATTTGAAAAAGGCTTAGATTCACAAATTAAAACCGACAGGACAACTCCTGTCGAGATTGCTAATGGTTATTATTATAAAAATGTATACAGCAGCTTTTGACCGCGACTTCATCAACGTTTTCCCTGCTTTTTTCGAATTTTTTTCCGGATTTTCTTTTCTATAAACCTTACGTAGCCCGAGACCTTTCTAACGAATGGAAAACCATCGAAAGCGGCTCGTATAGTTATGACATCAGGAAGGGAAACCCGACCTATTTTTATATAATAGATATGATAGAGCTGACGTACTATGTTTATGCAGGACAAAAAGTGTCAACATTCACTGCGAACGAATCCACGGGTAAAAACTAATGTCGTATTTTGTGGAATTATTTATACCGTCATGTACTATTTCGGTAGAAGACCTAAAATTTTGCCTAAGCTACTTATGTAAAGTAGATTACGGTTCATAAAAAATATAATTATTATGTAAACTTTTTTACTATCAATCAAACCTTATGACAGTCAGTCGATACTAAGTGTGCTTCTAGAGAATCAATAATTTGTTTTTCGGTAAATCGGAAATGTATAAATGATCTTTAAATAGTTACAAATTCTGTCAATAAAAAAAAACATTTCCGCTGAATTACATATGTATCACCTCTTCATGATAAAATATTGTGAATTCGCTCAAGATTTGCGGTATGGTTCATTAACCCTCCGTCAAAAATTACAAAACGCGATTGAAAGCAAAGTGTTGTGTTGTCACTCTGTTGTTGATAATCTCACTTTGTATAGAAATTTGACAGAGTGTTAATGGAGCATACCGACAATCTTGAGCGAATGCATAATATACGTTGCGACGAGATTCTGTCCGCATCATTAGCGAAAATAAATCATCCCATGGAAAACTTCCATTTTTTCTAATGAACATGGTGTGTGTAAAGCAAGCGTTAAAACTTTAGGGTGCTTGGTATAAGAGTCACCTATACGGAATTCACAGTGAAATTGACTGCGTAGAATGCGAAAAACAATGTGATAAACTGTATGCCAAAACTTATTCCATTTGGCACTTGTCTCACAAAAAATTTTTTCGCTTTCAGCGCTTATCACAGCAAATTCAAGGTAAGGAACACCCTAATTGTATTTTGTAACATAATGTATTGTGTATATAATGTAATGGGCTATGAAAGTTCCAGTTAAGCTGAAGCCAACGTAATGGCCGTGTAGCTATCCGCAAACAACTTTCTAAGCATTCATACGTATGATAAATTTACTGCCAAAAACATGTACACTCACAATTTCATTAATAAATATTGAAAATTTATCGCCTTATAAAATTATTTTTAGTAATGATTAACTAATTAAGGTTCGCTGTCCCTTTCTGGAATATTGAAAGCTTTACACGTCATTTGATTTGTTAAACATTTCTTAAGTATTTTTATGAATAAGGGGTTAGATTTTTATAACAGGAACAGTTTAAGGCGGCCTTTGCACTAAGCACAGCTTGTATCGCAAAAGCCATAATATGGCTTTTGCGATTTTATATTATAAAAGGTTACCAGTATACGCTTAGAATATTAATTACATTATTTTAAAACTTAAACAAATTTGTGGGCATGTATTTGCGTATATTTTATAAAATATGTAAGTGGGTGTGTGAGTGTGTTAGCGTGTATGTGTGTGTGTGAGTGTGTATGTGTGTATGTGTGTACCTGTATATATAATGCATGTGCGCGTGTGCTTATCACTAAACTTCTTCCAAACCACTGGACCGATGCTATTTTTTTGTGTGTGTTTTTATTTTATATGTATTGAGGGGACTTGAGGATGGTCTAGACTCACAAACCCATACAGGCTGTCGGAGAAACGTCTGTTAGATCCACTAGCGTATAAATTTAAAAGTGTGTTTCTTTGTTTGTCTTCGCTTCACGTCCTTACGAAGCAACCAATTGACTTGATTTTTGGCGTAAACTTAGATGAAAGCGTGGAAAGTAACATAGGCCACTTTTGCTCTTAGAAATACATCGTGTTACCAAACAGGCACACGAATATTCGTATCTTAAGCAATTATCGAATTTCACATGAGCCGTCGGCAAAAGCTGTAAAATTTAGCGCGGCTCAGTCTTCGCTAATATTACATGACTAGGCCGCTGGTAAACGAATTCATAGTTCATAACCTAGAATAACATAGCGGCTCAAATATTCCATTTAAGTTCTGAAAGCTCTTCAAAATTTCAATCAAATGCTGCCAATGTCTAAAAGTTTTGTGAAGCTCACAGTTACCAAATTGGTATTAAAATCTTGTAAAAGTATTTCAGCTGCTTCAATGAAGGAAAAGATGTGGAAACTTTACAAAAGCGATATAAATTCTTATAGAAGCTGTACACTTTCGCCGAGACACAGCGAGACTGCCCAAGTGTGAGAGTTTAGATGGTTGCACTCGCCTCGTCTCGTCTGTCAGCCGCTTGTGAGAATCTCGCCACGAGACTCGATCGAGCGAACCCTCTCGGCAAGAGTGTACAGCCTCCATTAGACAACGGTTACACGCTCAATCAATTCAGTGCATCAGTCCGCGACTGACGTCATATTCATAGCTTGAATACTTATTAAAAATGATCACTCTGTCTGTGAATCAATGTACTAAATCAAGGGTGAGAGACATAACCGTGAGTTTAGAACTTCGACGTCCATTTTTACCCAACACCGGAGCACCACATGTATGTGGAAACTTGGTATACTTTTTAAATGCTCATCATGTGGCAAAATTCATTCGTAAATGTCCTAATTCCATTTATAAAAATAAAGTGTGATAATTTAAAAGGAATTCAAATCGTACAGTTACATTTCAGTAATCTGTGGTCGTAATTGTACGTTTCTATAGTTTTGACAACGATTATCAAAGTGGTTATTGATTGACACGCCCTGCTAGTATAGTCAGGTAAAGTTTAATAATTCAAGTGACAAGTTGAAACTACTTTACAAAATTAGATTTTAGCTATGGGGTAGTTCTATTTTGGTATTTACCAAAAAGGATTGTGTTCTGAATACTTGATATGAAAAGAATAGTGATTAAATTACTTTTATCTCTATCGTTTTAACTGTTGCTAACAGATTAAATATTGATTTCCATCTAGGTTTAAGATGGATGCGTTTTCCAGCCCCTAACGCTGTTAGCAAATTTACAAAAAATTTCTGTCTAAGGGCGTAGGTAGGTAGGTACCACAATACATATAAGTAAAATCTCAAATGAAAAATTAAAAAAAAAATTCTTTGTGGCGCGGGAATTTTTTTCGGGATAAAAAGATGTAATGTCAAAATATTTTTTCGTTCACCTCAAAGAGTTTCCATACCAAGTTTCAGTAAAATCTGTTTTGTGACTTGGGCGTGAAGTACCTGCCGCCCTAAAAAGGTCACTAAGCAATATTGCTAACAGAAATTCATTTTGTAATTTTTCTTATAAATAACTACTAATTTAGTAAAACAGTGATTTCACAATCAATAAAAAGATTTTGAAGTAATTATTTGATCACAACAATTCGATTTTTGAACAAAATGTACTTAAGTACTTTGCAATGTTGCTATTATGACCTTTTTTGGTCCCCAGATAGACAGAATCTAAAGAAATTTTTGTAGATGAATGATGAAACTTAGCATTAGGTTACGTTAGATGGTCGGTGAAAGCCTGTCACGTGTGACAGAAAGGGACTTCGATTTGAAGGTGATATTTTCGAGTAAGTTTTAGGGCCTGTTTCACCGCTTACTGATAAACTTTCTGTTAGGCTAACTCGAACTTTTTGACATTTTTCTCCATACAACATTATATGTCAATTAAAGTTGTGGATAGACTAATTGTAAGCGGTAAAATGATGGCTTGAGTTATGGGAATCAGGGTATTGGATAAATTACTTGTTTGTTTGATCGTGTGTGGATAGCATTAGTCAAATTACTATCGATTGACCAAATGACTGTTTGACGTCACAATTTAGATACGGATTTAGTAGCTAACTACAAACTGGTCGGAAATAAATCTAACAAAAAATCAATTCAAGTTTTAGAAAAATTACAAACAGCCACTCCGGAAGTGCCAAATGAAATAATTAAATAATTAAAAAATAAAGTAATGAAATAATTAAAGTAAAAATAATTCCGACGCTTTAAAATGTTGACTTTAAAATAAAACACGAAGTTATAGCTTCTATAGAAGAAACACCTTTAAAAAAAGTTTTCACAAAAAAAATATAAACTAACTGGTATATACCCCTAGTCTTGCCCGCATAGAATCCATATATTAATACGCGAGTGGATACGTTTGTAGCCCTATTACGAAAAGACGCGTAGATGTAAAAGCATGAAATTTCTCCTAGTAACAGTTGATATGAAGGAGGAGCGTGGAATGCTAATATTATTTTAAAATATGCTTTAATCTTGCATATTTTTAATAAATAAAACGCTACGCACACTACAATACGCAAACTGTAATATTTTTTGTTTATTGTTGATGTCTGTGATTTTTTTAATAAAGTTTATGGCCTGGTAACGAGACCTTTACGGCAATTATTTAAGTATGTGATTAAATAGAAAATAGATCCTATTTTCTATAGCTCCTCTACACGATGCATTTTAATATTTATGGTCGAATTTCGACCACAGGGTGACCTCTAGTAAGGAAAAATTACTTATCTCATGGGAGCAATAAGTCTTATTATGTAATAAAAATAGACCTTTATCAACGCTGAAAAGGTAAATTGTATTAACCACAGTTTTTGGAAATATTTTATTATATCTATCAATTTAATTAGTAAAAAAATCTTTATTAAATGATGTATATAACACAATATCGTCAAAAATGGTGGTTAATACATTTTGCTTTTGCAGGGTCGATATTATATATACTTAAGGCCTGTTTCACCGGATAAAGTTTCTGTTAGGCTATCCACAACTTTATTGACAGATTCTCCATACAAAATCTGTGAAATAAAGTTGTATCTGTCAAATAAATAGACTATCTGTAAGCGGTGAAACAGGCCCTACATTTTATAATAAATCCGTTTCATACTTTCGGCGTGATAGACGAACATCCAGTTAAAGAAACTTTGACACTAATTACAATATTAGGCATTCACCCAATCCGGGCGATAGCTGTCACTAACCCTCTGTCAAAACAAATTGTCATTCCTAAAAAACGATTGACAACAATGTGTTAAGTTGTCACTTTGTTGTTTTTAAACGGGGTTTGTATAAAAATGTCAAATTAGGATTTATGGCCGCTCCTGCCTAACTCGGGCGAAAGCAATATCTTTAACTAGCACCTCCGCACCAATCGCTAGTAACTAGCACCTGCGGACCACTCGCTAGTAACATTAACCCAAATAGCGCTGTCCTACACCTGTCCCCGTTCCTGCACATCAAAAGATAACGACCATCACAATTGCAATGTCATTGCCATATCTGCATTTCTCCTGCCATTACAATTTGCACTTTATCCCCCACAAATAAAGTTCCAATTATGCTAGCGAGAGCTGAAGATTATTTGGACATCACCTGGTCAAGCGTTATTCCAATAGGACATTATTGTATTCAGATTTTCCATTGCGAAATCACTCGATGGTCTTTGAAATCCGACACAATTTCTTGGTAATACATTGAAGCATCCGTTGTATGTAGAATAGTTTCAACATTATCTTTTGTTATGTTTTGTTTACTAATACGCTTCCTCGGTTGCTTTTGTACGTTTTCAATATAGCTTTCTTCGTGTCATTTAATATTATCTTCTATACAAATAATAAAACAGTAAAACTGGCGTGTCTTTACAATTAATATTTTTAAAAACTAATCAATGTGAGGGCTAAGGAACAGTAATAGAACACAAATTGGCATAAAAAGTTTTCTGTTTATCTTTTTTCTTTTTAATAATTTGTTTTATTTTTTAATTATCTGTTTGTCTTATTATACACGCTAATCTCCGGAACTACTGAACAGATTCGAATAAAATTTATTTAATAGCTATTACGTCTAGGCATAACACACAGGATACTTTTATCCCGGGGAGATGTACGGTTCCCGTGATATACAAATTTTCGCGAGACGAAGTTGCGGGCATCAACTAGTTACATTATAAAACTTTAGTTTTTTGGATCAATCTGGGCGATAGCGGTCATTTACCGTCTGTCAAAATTGCGTTGTCAATCGCGGTTTGACTTGTTGGTCATTGTTTAAAAAATGACAAATCTTGAAAGAGGCTTTTTTTTGGTTTTTTGGCACTGAAAGAGGATTACTGACCTGACGCATAGAGTAACCGAGCACACTTTAATAATTGTATTATTTCTTATTTTACTTCATGCAAAAAACATTACTTACTACTGCCAATATACACAAAGTTTAATATATTTTTTTTCAAAACAGGTATGATTTGCAAATTAAAAATCTATCTATCCAAATATCGTGTATTTTGATATTTTTGTTAGGTTATGTTATAAAGGTTCTATGGGCATATCCGTATATGCTTTTTCAAAATTAATTAGCGGACATGATTGTACCTATTACACTATTTAAGGCTCTTCTTGCCTTTATTCCGAAGCCTAAATGATTCAGTAATAAAATTGAAGAAAAGGTGAAAAGCATTTAAGAACCGTAAATCGGAAGAAAATACAAACAATTCATATTTTTAGGATACCAATTAGCCCCCTTATTCATAAAAATATTTAAACAGTGTTTAACTAATCAAGGTTCGCTGTCATTTTCTGTCGTGTGACGTTTTCAATATTCCAGAAAGGGACAGCGAACCTTGATTAGTTAAACACTGTTAAATATTTGTATGAGTAAGGAGGTTGATGTCTTAATATAATAAAAGTAAATGCTTAAGACATCAGAAGAAAAGGTTTTCTACGTGTCTTAAAGAATCAAATAAAACCGGCCAAGTGCGAGTTGGACTCGCGCACGAAGGGTTCCGTACAAAAAATTGGAAAAACGCATTTTTGAAAGTCTTTTTATATATATTTATAGCCTTATATATAAAAAAAGTTTATAATATATAAAAAAACATAAAATAAAAATGTGATGATGGGAATCGAAACCGGGTCTCTTACTACCTGAGTAGGCGCCCTATCCACTCCGCCACGCCGCTGATGACAAGTATATCGATATTATTAAGGAACTAACACGCGGAAAACGTATTTGTAGTATAAGAGCCACCTTTAAATATTTAATTGATTTTGTTTTTAGTCTTTATTGTTATATCGGCAACTGAAATACATATTCTGTAAAAAATTTCAACTCTTTAGCTATTACCGTTCTTGTGATACAGACAGACAGACACACAGGTGGACAGACTAGCAGGCATTGAAGTGGTAGTAATAAGGCCCCGTTTTTACTCTTTGGTAGCAGAACTTTAAAAAAGAGGTTAAAAAAAGGCAAGTTGAATTAAATGCAGGTCAAACAACAAGCAGACAAAGCTGCGACGAATCAGTCTAGTGTCTACTAATGTGGGAGGTAATTTGTCTTCAATTGTATAATAGGAGTGAGATCAATGTTTATTTCTGTCTTTTTTATTAAAACAATAAATACCGGTCAGTTCACATTGCTATGTGACTGGGAAATGCGTTTATAAGAGCGTCCGTAGCCTAGTGATACCTTTGGTTCGCACTCGAGAGGGTGCAGGTTCGAGCCCCGATAGAGGCGTGTAACAATGAGACATTTTCCGATCTCAAGTACATTATACGGATGCACATTGCCGTGGGAGAGCCATACTTCGGCACGAGTGGGCCGACTCGACTAAAGTGAACCACCGCCTCACAGAAAACAAGCGTGAAACGGGGTTCTGCTGTGTTTCGTTCAGTGAGTTAGTTTTTCGGAGACTCAACTATTCCCTCGAAAATTGCCCGGCAACACACTTGCAACTCCTCGGATGCCGCGAGTGTCCATGGGCAAGGCAGTTACTTTCCATCAGACTCCAGTCGGCCAGAACTCTTCCTTCTCGAAGGTGGGCAGATGATACAACGGGATTCTCATCATAAAGGAGCTAAAATTCACTTTATGGCGGGAATATAAACGCTCGACCCTCAAGACGAATTGAGTTTTGCTTCTTATGTAGTCCACGACCTGCTCGACCGTCGTAGACCAATGCAGCCTGGACACGTACAGCGGTGTCGCGGGAGTCTCACAACAGCTGCTCCGGTCCCTTGGGCACATTTGCAGTATCAGGCTGCCTTCCAAATTTCTTCCAAATTTCCAAATTTCAACTCATTTTAAGAAATTAATCGCAACGTTTTGCTACGTTGCTGAGTTGCAACCCACGGCAACATCATTTTTTGCCATTAATTCTATCACTTGCTTTTCCTCAGGCTCCGCATGCGTGAATTTCGAAAAAAGCGTAAAATCACGAATATTATAAACCTGCTGTGGGAACATCATGTTTTTTTAACCGACTTCCAAAAACGAGGAGGTTATTATGTTCGGCTGTGGATTTTTTTTTTTTTTATGTATGTTCAACCATAGCTCCGCCGTTTGTGAACCGATTTTCAAAATTTTTGCTTTGTTGT
>JAOTAV010000252.1:0-10687 GCA_026546445.1 Cyclargus thomasi | reverse complement strand
ACTTTACGTATTTAGTGTCACGTGACTGCTGACTGGCTGGAACTTGGCTGGGAATAAGAGGTCATAATAACCCCCCTTGTATCTAATCCTAAGTCTTAAAATACAAATTTCATTGATTTATGTGTTGTCAACTGCGGTGATGCTAAGGCTGCTGATGTTTTTATATGGATTTTTAAGACTGCAACTGAAGCATTACTTATTCGTAATGAAATGAAATTTTGACTTGAAACCTTATAAATTCGTCTCTGAGTGCAGCCATAAGTCCTAATGGGGCTTTAACCGTTTTAGAATTAGAATTTAAAGCTCTAAGCAGCAAGCACGTCTAGGTATAGTTTTCTGTGGAAAATATGCATTAAAGGGATCCAAATAACACTTACACAAGAATAATAACCAACTCAAGTTTTTTTTATAAATGTAAAAAAAAATAATTACAGAGTGCGGTGGTGGAGCGAGCTGGTGGTACGCGCAGAGAGGAGACTCTTATCGCTGGAGCAGCTTTGGCGGCTCTACTAGCGTTCCTGCTCTTCTGCCGTACCCGCCTACGTCACGTGCTCCCCTAGTAACCTGCTGTGAAGTACCAGGGCCCCAGTAGACTAGGAGACCAGAGGTCGTTTGAGCGGCGAAATGTGACAAAACTTTGAGGAGAAGGTCATTTACAAGTCGCCAGAACCAGGAGATTTTAAAGTTAATCTTATTGTATGTCTTTTGTATATTTATAGACCGGCTGCAATAGCAGCTAAGGGTACATACATATTTAGCAATGAAAATATTTACGTCAAAGTAAATTTCTAATTACTATGTATAATAATAGTCTTGAAAAAGTTCACTATTTCAACAATTTTATCCTCTAAGGAAAATAAAGTTTGACGGAAAACTTTATGTTAGAAATGTGCTCAGGTTTTAGGAATGTGATTGTAAATGTGATTGTGCTGTACTATTTTATGAGTAAAATGTAATTACTACTTTGTTTATTATAAAAACTAACAAAACATTGTGAAATTATAAACAATTGTATAGTACTTTTGTAACAGAAGTAAAATATTAGCAAAACACCACTGTTGTGTTAATATTTTATTTCCATGTGTCTTAACACAGATTGAAAACCGTGTTGTTAGAAAAATTGAAGTACTCACCTGTGTCAAAACAATTGTTGAACAGGAGAATAAATTTTTTGTGGTAAATTTGAAACTATTAGAACTATGTTATATCAAAACACTCTCATTTAAAAATAACTGTTTGTTGACGTCTTACATTGTTGTAACGTTAATGTAAATATTGAAAAATGCGATGGTTAGGTTGTATTTTTTACTGTACTTTAACTTAAAATGTGTTTAGCATTAATGGCTCCAATAGATAGAAATAAATTATTATACCGGGATACCGTCCTGCATTTCCACACACATCACTAAATACTTAACACCAAGACCTCTAAAACACCAATTTATAGAACCTTTATGTAGCTTACAGTCTTATTCGTTTTCGTTAATGACCACTGTATGTTCGTCTGCCCATTTTAATCATAAAAATAATTTTATTAAAATGCTGTCTACCTCTTGAAAGTTTCAATCATATTGCAGCTAATGTACAGTCCATAAAAAATAATCTAGGTATTTACTCAAATTATTTAATTTTATAAAACATCAAAATTTAAAGATATACGTTATTTATTCTGGGAATTCTACACGGCGTGAACAAACATCGCGCAAAGGTGATGATGCAATGCATTTTCAATCTTTCGCCATGAACTGAAGGTGCATTTTACATATGAATGTTGTAAATGATCGTGTTTGGCAAACCGTTTGCCAAACATGACCTTGATGTACTCCAAATTTCACCCTTAGTTCATGGCGTAAGATTGAATTGAGGTTGCACCTTAGATATTAATGTTGTAAATGGTGTCCTTCGAGTATAGCTATTTTCAATCTTCTGCCATGAACTGAGGGTGCAATTTGGATTGCATCAAAATGCACTTTTGCGTGGTGTTTGTTCCCGTCGTGTAGAAGGCCCTTCCGAAGCATTATTGTATAATCAGTAAAATATGAATTAGATTTTAAAATATTTTTATTTTAGCGTGGGCTTAAAAATATTCTAATTTTAGCTTCAAAATTGATACACCTATTAATAATTGTGTTTGTAACTATAATTGAAGTTTCAAACATTTAAATTTAAATGTACGTTCTAGTATTGTTTAATTTAAATTCCACTGGTGTCTGAAAATATCTATCAAATAACTTTAATATTAAATAATTTACGTAGAAAGTTACATTACCAACTATTTGCGATGTGGTTTCAATTGTTGTTTCGTCAAATTTACATTTGAGTAGCTCCTAAAGTTGCCTCCATAATGCTCAAGAGAGAGGCCACTTTTTAAAGAAGAACAGCAAGATCTTTTGAACTGTTTTGGCTTGATGGTATCGGCTTGTCAACGAATTTGCTTTGCAAGTTTTGTCTACGTAAAGCCAAAAACACCAGCTTCAGAGCTCAATGTATAATGACACTTTCGCGCGTTTGCTGTTTACTAAGATTTTATATGGAATTTGTAGAGCGTCATCTAGTGATGCTTAAGGATCTTATACACGCGCTTACGGTCGAAAGTGAAAAAAAAACTTGCACTCTGCACTTTGTTCTGAATTTAAAAATGGCCTTGTGTATCCTGGACATTACGCTCTATGAAACAAAACTGGGAGTGTCTGCCAAGACTGCAGTCAAACTGGACTCCGTATTAATCATATTTTCAATAAATCCGTGAGAGTTTTAAAAGGATAAGAATAATTTAATGCAACGAGCATTATCATTTACAGATGCCCAAATTTATAAAGTGTGTAATAAAGAAATATTTATCGCACTTCCAGCAGTCAGAATTTAACTTTTGTTTACATTTAAGAACAGTTTGACATTAGGTTAATTTCGAAATGAAAACTGCTGTTTCCAGAACCTTTTCAGTTGTATGTTGTATGTGTCAAAAATTATTCTTATATTAATAAAATCATTTAAAGAGTTCTTTTGTTTGTTATTGAGTCTCCTACTTTTAATAAGATTATTTTCATTGAAATATATTTTATACTTATCGTTGAATCATTTAACATGTAATTTTTAATCTACTTATGATCTTATATGGAAACAAATTTTCATTAAAATTGCTTCATCATTTACACACATTAACTTTTGCCTGCATCATATTAGTATGGAAAAAATTATTAACAAAAATAAAAGGATCAAGCAGTAGTTCAGGTAAAAAATACACAATTTCACTATTTTATTATTTTTATTGTTATTTTTCATAATACGTTCGACACGCTTTGCTCTTTACATGTTCCATTTTTGAATTCAAATAAACTATCCAAAGGAATGTTACTAAAACTCAATTTCAAATTTCGAATCTCTGAAAGCAACAAAATGTAAGCGATGTTTTTCATATTAAAATAACGACTGTAAAAAACTACAATTTATAGCGATTAACATTATGCATTTTGTCCGTTTACCGAGTTTCACTCACAGAATATTATTAGCTTTAATTAGCTAATGATGTGGTGTGTTGAGAATTATAATTTATTAATATTGACTTACGTACCCGAGAGCATCGGAATGGGAGTGGTGTTACCTGAGTAGGAATTCTATGGCGTCCCCAGTTTGCATCGTCCAGTACAGAACGAATCCAGTTGTTCGGTTAGGCAGTGACCACAAGACGTGTTTTATTCAAACCCGGATCTTACAAATGTCAATTAACCAATCCATAAATTACTTCTGTTAAAAAAACTCGGTACCTGGGCCTTACTGCCAAATCCACACACGCCAGATTATGAAAATCGTTAATTTGTTAACTCCCCTATCCTTCATTTAAAAAAAATAAAGGACTTCGTATTAAGTGCATTCAGACTATAGAACATACAAATAAGTAATGTCTGTACTGTTCACACTAGAAAGAACTTGTTTACACATCGGCTGATACGGAATAGTGAATTCGTTCAAGATTGGTGGTACGGTTACACTCCGTCAAAAAAATTGTCATTTCGCGATTGTCGAGAAAGTGTTGAGTGACAACTCACTTTGTTGTTGACAATCGCGGTTTGTAAAAATTTGACAGACGGTTAAAGAACCATACCGTCATCTTGAGCAAATATAATAATTATTACCACTAAAACGCTATCGGTCAATCGAGGTGATAGCGTTAATTTACCTGTATCAAAAAAATTACATTTACCACACCGATTGCGGACAACAACGTAGTGACAACGAAACACTTGGTTGTTAATCGCGGTTTGGGTATGACATTTTTCTGACAGAGGATTAATGGTTTACCGACATAGTTATAGCGTTCATATTTGATGTATTTTCTGTCAGCTCTAGTGTTGTAGCCTGAACACGCTTTAACAACGGGCGTAAGTGAATTTGGGAACTATAAATGATTAAAATCTGTGTTAAATATAACATTATTAAACAATGAACACACAACATGTTACGGATCATGTAATACTGATAAACCACGGACGAAGCGGAGAGATTTGACGTATTCGTACGTTTCAGCACAGCATTAATCCAACGTTGTGCTTGAAAACGTAATATTTGTTAACAGTTTTTTGATTTTGAATTTAAAAATAAAATTTCCGATCAACGCGGAAAGAGGCCTCGACACATAATAACCCAAATAAAATGCCACTTTATGATATAAGCTATAGATTTCATTTTGCTAAGCCACTACAAAGCGCCGGTATTGGTCAACCAATGTCATAAGAAAACGAAACCTATTGCTAATGTAGTAAAGATGCATTTTATTTGATTTTTGTGTATCGCGGCCGTTGGCAGCGAAGATCGGAACTTTCAACTGTATACCGAACTTAAGCGACGCGACGTTTACAAAAATCGTACGTAAAACGTCTGATTCAATTTTACTAACGTCACTTCTATGGAAGAGAAGTTAGTGCGCCGAGTGCGAGGTTTTTTTTTCACTTTCGACCATGAACGCGTTTACTAAGATTTATATGGGATTTGTACATGTGACCGTGAGCATAGCTATGGCGCTGTACAAATCCCATACAAAATCTTAGGAAACACGTTCACGGTCGAAAGTGAAAAAAAAACTCGCACTCGTCACTCTGATTCACGTTTCACTAACGTCTCTTCTATGGAAGTGAAGTCCGGTGAAGTGTCGCTCCAGTGCGGTGTCATACCTTAAACGTAGACCCCTTGTACAAATATTGACTTTCAAATTTGACTTTGTCATACTGAGAGAAATGAAAAAAATCTTTGCTTAAAATTTAAGAGGCTACAAGTGTAGTCAATAATGAATGTATTATAAGTGTTCTACTTGTATTAGTTAGACCCATAAATACTTTGTTAATTACTTTCGTGTTGTTGTTTATATACTATATTTAAAGTACATATATTTTAAGACAAACAATAAATATAAACTATCACCACTAACATAAGATATAAGAGTCATGTTGTAACTAACATCTTTAACCAAAATATGGACAAAATTTAGTCGGAAATAAAATTTCATTTATTTTTTTATTACAGTTAACACTGTGACAAAAACATTATGTATAATTTACTCTGATTATTTCTCAGTTATCTTAATTTTCCACTTCCCCCTTTGCCCCTCCCCGCCGCGTCCGTGCGCCAAATCATCCATAAACATTTATAAAATCAACCCAGAGCCTCTCCTGTATTACAACATGATGAAAATCTCTAGTACTTAGCTACAATAATAAAATTAATAACATTTTTACTTAATTAATATCACTATTAACAATCTACGCTGCCATCTCGAGTTCGAGACGTCAACAACTAGCGGAAAGAGAGAGAGAGAGAGAGAGTCAGGAGAGCTACTGAAAGAATAAATCTCGAAGTCGAGATGTCTCAGCTACGAACGAAAACTTGCTATACGCCTCGCCCCGACGACAGAGACAAACATATTCAAACAAATAGCGCCGTCTCGCTCGGGACGCGACCCTATTTTTTCCTTTATTGTTTTATATAAAAATCATCATTCTAGTAACAATTCTACATGGATATATTAGATAATTAACATTCTTTAAGTTAATGATAGCGTTAAACCTATCTTACCCTACGAAGAAAAGGTTAGGGATGTATAAGTATCGCGTTATCGATATCGATAAAAATTCATTCGTCGATTACTAGTTATAGAAAACTTGAAACTATGGAAACTAGCTCGATTTGTGCTATTTGGTACTGAACAAATGCAATTTTAATGTCACTACGATGCGATCGTACGATATGATATGACCTCCGTCGGGCGGACCCGAACCTAACTAGAAACAATAATGGAAGGATGATTAAGTCCTACTTAATAGTAAATATATTAATATAAGAGATAGAAATCGCTAGTGTCAATAAGATTAGCATAAAGTGTGGCGCTTATAGGCATTAGGTACATATACATGCATGGTACGAGTACTTGGTGCTTTTCTGTATATCATATAATTTAGAAATAGTACATAATCACTGCAACTACTTCACACTAAGCTTTATCATATCACCAAACCTTTAAAAGATGTTAATTTGAGAGAAAAATTCGTTTTACTCTTATAATTATTGTATAGAAGGGCCACAAGGGTGTAGCGATCTCTCCCGCTCCCGTCGCCGCCGAGCTATACAGCTATACCGACCTGTATAATGTATACTGAACTGTATAGTTTATACAGGGCTGCATGGTCACACAAGTCGGAAAGAGCCAGTCACGGGATTTGCTCGCCCGGTGGCGCCACTAAGCGTTCTACAGAAGGCTATCATCAAATCCAATATTTATATATGTATATATCTACGATCAGAAGAGAGATGAGAATATATTCATGTTCTTATCACAGAGTACCGTTAGTCGATTCACTAAAATCTTTCGAAACCCCGTCCAAAGAATGTCTGTCCGTTTTAAGTTAATCGAATATTTCAGGTTATCAATTTTGTCTCTGGAATTTATAAAACGAATCCTTTGAAGACCTCACTTGTGCGTTCATCACGATAGAAATTTCATGGAAAATATCACCATTTGAGCGTTCACAATGGCGTGGCTAAAGCCTAATATTAAACTATCTAATCTAGTATTATTTATTGCTATGTCAAATAGGCGGGCTATCATATTTTGATATCTCCAATCCGAGATCACTCGTTCGAATACCTCAAGAGCCACAGAGATTCAGGAGCGAACCGACGCTCGAATTTTGACATAAGTTCAGGATTTGGAATTTAGAAGTTCGAGAAATCGAAGCGAGGAACAGAAATTACTACGGACGGTTTTAAGATGTTATAATAATAATAATCCATGACCAACATTAAACCGTATTATAACTTTAACTACATGTACAGATATCGAACACTTTACGAGTACACATCTTAAAGCCAATCGCGATCTAATCTACGTCGGCCTCGCGAGCGGCGCCGAGAACTACTCTAATAGTTATATTGCTATACAAATAAAATTAAGAACGACTCGTGTTAGCCACCGAAGCTAATATTCACCGAGCGCTTCGAAACTCTTAGGCACATTCGACGAAAATATTTATACCTACGAGCGCCGCCCGGGCCGCCGCGGGTCGTGTATTTACATTGCGTCTAACTAGCGTTACTTTAACGTCACATTAACGTCTGTGTCGCCGTACGTCCCCGTACAAAAAATTATGTGCAGATTGTCGACGCGCGCCGCGGTGGAGCTCCTAGCCCGTCGCTACGACGACAATATCGATACGTGAACGAAACTATCGATGGACCGCGCGCGCATCACTACGACACTCAACGATTATACACACACTACAAAATCAATACACAACAAAATATTTACATGTAAATTATTATAAATTTAACATTCTCGTAAAAATTATCCCTCCTCTGAGACTTAGCTATATTTATAGGTATAATATATATTTAAAAGCATTCAATAAACTTCTAACATTTTATATAAATATCTACAGTCTATGTAATGGCTACACAATATTATTTAATCTCATAAAAAACAACGCCATTTTAAAATTGATTTTAGTACTCTTTATTGCAATTATTCATTTGATATAATACCATCTTCTAAATATAATTCTTTGTCGGTCGTAAGTCACTTTGGTTCAGTGGAGGTCTAGAAGTAACGCAAAATAAAATCTAGTAACTATTACAGTGTCTAAAACGGAACCTAGATAACCTAGAATAGGTCACAATAGCCGATTTGAGAATAATAACCACAACCATCAAAATCGGCCGTTGTTGAAACAATGCAGAAATATTAACTTTCACTTTGAAATCTGTATTCCGATTCCATAAACGCAACATAAATGCAGCTTTAATCCACGTTTGATCCAGTTTTTTCCCATTAATTTGTACTTTCATAGAAGAACACTAAAGTTAGAAGCGTTCCTTGTCATAACGTCCGTTTCGACGTATGAGAATACTAGTTTTTTGTTCAGATACCAGACTGGATCGAACACAAAAAGAAGCTGAATTAATGTCAAATTAAATAGTGTAGTTTTGTACGATATATTGAGAACGATTATGTGATTAATCTAAAATACGTCGATGTTTTTATAATTCTTGAGTTATTCCTTTGTTTCATGTTCCCGTCGCAGGAAGAATTCTGGAAGTTAATTCTGATCGTCCCTTACACAATTTTAAAGCCTTATATTTTGATTGTCTTCAATATAAAATGGAAGGATAGGTTCCACCTTCTAGATTATACATCTCCATTTCCGACAGGCGAGTACACAAATATACCAATTAAATTTTCGATTCATAAACAAAATTTGAATAGAAATGTTGCCTCGTAACTTGCAATTTTAAATTTTGAAAAATAAAAAAAAGATACAGAAATCTAAAAAAAAATCATAAGCTGCAAAAAATTTGATCCTTTTTTTCAGATTTTTATATTTGTGCTGGCAATACTTTAATAAGTTACTTTCATTTAAAAAAAACTTAAAATGCCGATTAAAATATCTATCGAACGAAAAAGTGAACATGCCTATTCCGTTAGTGATAGGGACAGTGGACATATCGATAAATCATCTATTGAACACACGGTATTTATGTACTCGTAATTGACTACTCGCTGGGGCAATGCAGATATCCGTACTCGAGGCCGAGGCTGACGGCGACGAACACGAAATACAGAAGGAACATGGTAAAGCCGAGACCCTTGTTCATCTTCCACCGGAAGCAGGCGATGCTGAGGATGACGAAGAGCAGCATGGCGAAGAGCAGCACGATGCTGCACACCATGCCCTTGGAGTTGACCTGCACGGGTTCGCCGTTGATGAGACCGTACAGCAGCCACGGTAGCGGCAGTCTGAAATTTTACACGGAATAAGTTACTTTTTTTTGTTAAGTTGAAGCGCGAAACAAGCTCTATATTATGTTACTCATTTAAGGAAATGTCTCATAGTATTTACTATTTTGTTCACTGCACACTCCAGAAACTTACAGTGTACAATATATAAATAATACTTTAGTTAAGTTCCCTATTTGATATCCCAGTTTGTTGAAAAAGCATTGCATTACCCAAGAACACTATTTGTGTTTTTTACAGGCAAACGTCTTAGTTTCATTCATTTGTCTACACAAAACTTAAAGAATACTCTTTCAGCGCTGTTGTCTAGTATAAGTTGCTACTATCATGATTAACTCTATATAAGGAATATATAGAAATAATTATTATGTGTCCAAATAATTATTATGTATAACTTTATATTGTAACATTTATTGTAAGTAATAAAGGTAAATATTAAGATTCAGCATTGTTTATTTTACAAGATATAAATAAAACAATTAAAAATCTTCATTTGACGCGTAAAAACTTTTTTCTTTCGAAAAAAGATTTTCATCGGTAGAAATTGTTGAAATGTTAGAAAAACATCGATATCGACAAAAACCCTTCCCATCCCTAAAACAGGAAGTAATCAAAGAGAATCGATAGTGAATCGATTCACAAAGGGCATTTAATCAATAGGTGCTAGTCGCAATATCCCTGATCTATTAAAGCCATTCCGGTAAATGGTGAGAGGATTCCGTCATAAGTCACATCCCTCGGTGTTGTTACTGAAAACGGATTGGCAGCATCAATCCAAATCTTAATATTATAATACAGTAAACGAAGGTCTGGATTACTACTGGTATTTTTTAAACGGAGAGTTGCAATGCTATTTATTATATAAGAAAAAGTAAAAGGGTAAATACTTTACCCCTTTACATATGCATGGTGCATTTGGGGCGTGGGACAGTTCACCCGACGCAGGTTTCGTACCTCGGGTGAAATGTCGATGGGCGACTTTCCATTAAGTGACCTGTCTGTTACTGTAATCATTACTGCTTTTGAATGGGGCGATTCGTACCTAAGTACGAAAAGCCCAAAAAGTTTTTGTAATAGGTCCATTCGTACCACAGTGTAGATTATTGTATAATCATTTTATATACGACCTTAGCCATGAACTACACTATCTAATTGAGCTAATTTTTTTAAGACAAATTGTCTTAAAATATACAAACAGGTTGAGTAAAAATATGCAAGGATGATGTAAAAAAGTGACGATTTATATATAAACAAGCTGATCCGGCGAACTTTGTTCCGCCTTAATGGCAATAAATAAGTAGATTGTGTTTTTTTTTATTGGATAAAATACAAAAAAAATTAAATAACTACTACAGTACAGAGATCCAGGAAAAAGTGTGCAGTGCTGAAACCTAAAAAAAGTTGCAA
>JAOTAV010000250.1:0-10690 GCA_026546445.1 Cyclargus thomasi | reverse complement strand
GCCTACCACCGGTTCGGGAACTAACCCGGCGAGAAGAACCGGCGTAAGAAACTAGCACGGGTCCATCTTTTACCTAAAAGATAGAAAATAACAATAATATGTCTTAATACTAATTTAATAAACAATAATTGTTTTAAATGCATAAGTTATTGTGAGTCAATGTAAATGAGAATCGATTGTAACTTATTTATAAAATAATTATAAAAAATGCTTAAGGGCATGAGTCCGTTAGATATACGTGAAAAATCTGTTAGCGGTTTTTTCTTGATATGAAGACATAAGTGTAAGAAGCGGGTAACTAAAAACTTCCGGGTCTTTGTATAAGTGGACGTTTTAGGACCGGAAAAATGGTTTGAAATTAAAATAATGTGGATTTGATGGATAGCTACTAGCTAGATAGACAAGCTGGATATTTAAATCGCAAAATTATAAGATTTATCAAGATTTTATGGGAAAAAATGAGCATTTACTGGTTTGTTGTAAAATGTTAGTTACTCGCTTCATCCACTTTCGTCTTCATTTGTAAATTGTATGGTCAAGCTGTCGTTTCCTCAGTTTGCACATACAAAGAAGAAAATGCCTTAATGTTCAGTGTAATAATTGACATCCATAACATAGAAAACATTACCCCGAACTGAGGAATTTTGGAAGAAATGTTTAAAGTCACCCTAATGGCTATGGAGATAGGAGCGAAAGTACTATAATTCCCTTTCCAAGTTTTATCTGTCCATCAACCCCAGCTCAGAGTGGTAACAATGTGGAGGGTAAAACGACCTCACCGACCTTGCCGAAAAGAGTTTGTTTTAATATAGGTGAAATGTATATATAAGGGTTGCCTCGACTGGCATCATCTTGTATATCAAAAGTAAGGCGTCCATTACACGCTCTAGTTCTGGAGTTTTTACCCGACTGCGCCAGAACGAGGTTATGTTTTTCGACAGTGTGTATTTATGTGTGTATAGTTGTTGAGCACGCTCTGCAGCCTAAACGACTTGATGTTTTTTTTTATTTATTTTGGATACTTTTTTTGGACCTTAAGCGTAAGTTTAATGACATTAAAAAACTTCAAAATTTAAATATTGATTACGGTTAATGTTGAGGTTTTGACCAATCCTCATAGGGCACTAACAGAGAAAAAGAATTATTTATTACTTTTCAGTGGAAACCGGTTTTTATTTTGTATTTAAAATAAATTGTTACTATTCTCTTGTCACAATGTTAGACCTTTCACAGCTGAAATGGCATT
Organism: Cyclargus thomasi; assembly: GCA_026546445.1. Classification (NCBI taxonomy): domain Eukaryota; kingdom Metazoa; phylum Arthropoda; class Insecta; order Lepidoptera; family Lycaenidae; genus Cyclargus; species Cyclargus thomasi. The sequence continues at coordinate 9,444 of JAOTAV010000250.1, read as the reverse complement.
ACCAATTTTTACCGAATTTCAAATATTAAGTCTGAGAATCGGCAAACATTTATTTTTTACACCTAAAGTGACAGTAGATAACAAAGAAACCAATTTTAAAAGTTCCTGGGTCGTGGATGTGTTTTTATATTCATTAAATATATGTATCGTATAATAAAGATCTTAAATATGTGTATAGTTAGTGTAAGATGTATTCCGTTGTCTGGCACCCGTAACACAAGTCCTTCAGGGGGCTAGACTCACGTGGTGTGAAGCGTCCATAGATATTATTATTATATAACTAGTGTTTTATCATTTGATGTATCTGACCGTTTCCCGTCCCGAATTTGAGGGTGCGTGGTGCGTCCAATCAATACCGCTTCACGTGTAAACTCATAAAGCCGTTCTATTTTTAGGCCATGCCATGAGGTTTGCTCGGGATTTTCAGGGGTTTTAAAAGACAAAAGTAAACGGACAAGTCTGCTGATTTTGAGTTGGCAGTATTCTTTTGACTACGGATAAAGTCACTTTTTACATACAAAATAGATAAACGTTTATTAGTAGTTATTTCGATATTGTGGACATAATCTGTAAAATTTCATGTACTTAACTCCGAAAAATCTAAAAAAAATCATCACGTAAACGATTACTCGTTTAAATTTTTTAATTTTTCGATAAATTTAATTTTTTCTGAACAAAACATGCTAAATGTCCAGAAACAGAAAACCAGACTGCAGGAACCTTCGCAATTTAAACATCAAGTTAAGTACATTTCTAGAATGGCTATTTAAAGCCCTTCATTTTTATACCTTACCCTACTCACAATTTTGACTTTAAACTCCACCATTTTGTTTTTTTATTTTTTTTTGTACCAGTGTCACTTGCGCTAAAATCATAGACCAATGTAATATAAAGCGATATTAAAAAATACACAATAGTGTATTCTCACGGCTGGTGTTGTATTCTGACGTGTGTGCTGCGGTGTGGCGTGCGAGATTGAACGATTAACAGTTTTACGTCCACCCGCTACTCGGAAATATTTTAATGGAATATGAAGATTGACAAAATAGTTTTTTATATAGTTTGTCGCTTTTGGAAGTAGAAAAAAATTGTGCATGCTTTTCGTTAGGTGAACGCGTACTGTGGTAAAAAAGAAAGCGAAGAAGCATAAATATTGTCACTTATTTAAAGGACGTTTGACATCTCGAATCAGCGAACGGTAATTGCAAAGTCGTCTAAGTTTTTATGAGCTTTAAAAACATTGTTACGCCGTTTGTCCACCGTACGCCGTCACCGTTAACGAGATTATTTCGGCCCGATAAAATGCCACTGTATGACAAAGGCGACAGGTTTCCTTTTGCTCTACGTCACTACAGATCAACGACGGCATGGACGCTCAGAGCAATGTCGCTAGAAAATAAAACCTATAGCCTATTATGCATTCGCTCAAGATTGGCGGTATAGTTCATTAACCCTCAGTCAAAGAAATTAGTTTTTTCCATAAAAAACGATTATCAACAAAGTGTTGTGTTGTCGATTTATATATACGATATACGATTATAGATCATAAACTTACAAACGGCATTATCATCCTAGTTTTAATGTTAGCTACGTCCAAAACAAAAAAAAATAATTTTTTCATTGCAAGTCTCTTTTAAAACGCCAACTTTATCTGCATCTCACGAAGCGAAATCAATTTCCAACGATTACAAGCATAAAAAGTAATTTTATGAAAGTGGACGATTTCACTCGATTTTATTGATAGTTTATAAAATAATTAGTGGATCCGGCAAATGCTCTCCTGCCAGGTTGATTTGTGAATCTAAATTGTTAACCATTCTAAAGCCCCCTTGTACACACACTATTGTAATTCTAACTTTCTCGGGACATATGTATAGTTACTTTAACTCTGAATCAAATCTATCCACATTATTGGTAACACTCTGGCATAATAAATATAAAATATATTTAAAACGTCCAAAGTATAGTATAAAGGTATCGTCATTTCATTTAATAACGCGAAAACTCCCCCCCCCCGCGCTAACGGCTTTAACCATACATTCGGAGTTTCGAACCTCTCCCCCTCGCTAACAGAAAATGGTTAATATACAATTAATAAAAACAACAAATAAGAATTCTTCTTTAGATAGATCATAGTGTTATTTAAATATTATTTACTTTTATTGAATAGTTTATTGTGCACAAGAGACAGACTACAATATAACTATTAACACAGAAAGACGACACAAAGGATCCGCTTATTTCTGGGTTGCCACACGCTAACAGAAATCTCTGCCAGCAGCCCAACGGTGAGATATGGGAATAAGGATGGCAAATAGGACGTGCACAATTGTTAATACTATATACTAGTTGGAATAGAACTAACACGATGACAATAATATATACATAAAAAGTATAAAATAAGAAACTGAAGACAAGTTGGTCGTTCCCATCAGGCAAACCGTCGTCTCGTTTGCCCCCTATAGGTTTAATTTCTATCGAAATCAAACGATCGTCGCCCCGATATAACGCGGTGTGAAATTCTCGGAAAGGTCCAAACAGGTTCGAGACAACAGGTAAGGCGTACGCGGCCAAAAATTATTCATAGTTACGGCCAGGGTTGCCACACGCGAGGACAACTTGTGTCTAATCTGTCAGGACCGAGTTTTGTTTTTAGGGGGCAAGCGGGCAGACCGGTTACCTGGTGGAAAGCAACTGCCGTCGCCCATGGACACTCGTGACAGCTGAAGAGTCGCAAGGCGTAGCCGGCCTTTATGAGGGAATGGGAATATGGATAGGTAGTTAGGGAATTTGGGCCACCTGTGCCACACACTCTTAGTGAAGGAAAGTGCTGTCACGACGCCCTCTCACGCCAGTTTTCAGTGAGGCCGTGGTATCACTTAGGTCGAGCCGGCGCATTCCTGCCGAAGCATGGTTCTCCCACGGCAAAAGCAGGACTTTTTAACAGACTATTGAGTCATCAGCCTAACTTTCATTTTATACCGAATACCGCATTAAAAAAAATGACCAGTTTCCAAAGTTTTTTTAAATAGGATGTACTCAATTCGACGTAAGTCGACACAATTTCATACAAAATGTCAAAATTTATATAAAATTCCATGCCAAGTTATTTTGTACAGACAGCGTTGTTACTCAGATTAATGTTTTAAATATATAAATACACAGTAGCAAACCCACAGCGCTCGGCTCTACGTGAACTGTAAAGAAAAAACAGACATTAAAAAATGTTACATGATTTTTCATGTCATTGAAGGGTTTTGTGGACATTCCAAAAATAGGTATGTTCAAGATATGCATCTCAAGTATCAGTTATATCTATAACGATACTGAACTGTCCTAAAACTTTGCAAAAGTAGTTTGGCTTCTTCATAAAAATATTTGGCATGCAGTGTTCATCCGGCAATTAGGTTTAGCTACCTGGTAACCCTAACACATTTCGTTCAGGGCTTATTGGCATCTAACAGGGTCTTATTGTCTAAGGATTAAGGATCACTTTATCTCGAAAATTCGTAGGAGCCGTTCGGAATTCCAAAAGGAATCGAATGCAATCCTAGTTCGTTGACTCCCCGCCATCTTGGGTCGCGGTTTTGTGTGTCAGTAAGGTCGTTTTGATTAAAAAAGCTTCAGATTTAATATTTCGAAATATTTTCCTGGACATAGACAGGGCCAGATAACACTAATGTTGAAGGATGATGAACTGTGTGTGACATACTATTAAGAGCTTATCTATACTACATACATATTTGGTACGGAGTGAAGTGAGTGTGCAAACAGTAGTTTGTTGAACTATTGTCAATGTCATTCGATAGCTCACTTCACTGCATACCAAATTCGCTTAGTAAGGAGAGGCTCTAAGGGTAGTCGCGAACGAGCGTTTTCCGTATTAGGTTTCCGAATTCGTTTTCGGTAATTTAAACACCAAAATGTATTTAATTCGGAATTCGTTCTATAAGGGGAAAACGTGTGAGCTAGCTAGTATATATATTTTTTCTAACTCTTTCAAGTATCTGGATGTGGGTTTCAGCATTAGGAAACCTAATACGAAATACGTACGTTTGCGGCCGGCCTAAATGTGATTTTTAAAATTGAATGCCAAAAATAATTATTGAGTTTGACCAATTCTTTGAGTACTATAATTGTCTTATCATGGAAGTATCAAACTAAGCAATGAAGGACATATTTTGAACGAATAAATAATACTTTATTATACCCCAAAACAAACAAGACATAAGAAAACATAGGATACAAATAAATGGTAAATAACTTCGATCAATTATTATGAAGATTCACAGTTACCGTGGCATTTTTTGGCAGAATAAAAAACGAAAATCCGCTGTGAAAATCTCTATGTATACATTCAAAATTAATTTTCCCCCGCAACAACGTTTAATCCAAAGGAATAAGGACTACTTTATCTCCGATATAAACTAACTGGACTCACTGTAAGTGTCCAATTTGAATTTATTTAATGAAGTTTTACTCTCCCACGGTGAGGCCGTTTTAACGGTCCCCTGTATATCGGAAGTCTGGCTGAGGATTACGGTTTGTATTTCTTTTTTTTTTATTCAGAACCTTTAGGCCGTTTGTTCACCGCACGCCGTCACAGCCAAAGACATTATTTTGGACCGATAAAATGCAACTTTAGGATCTAGGCTATGGGTTTACGACATTGCTCTAACATCCATGTCGTTGCCGATCTGTAATGACGTAGAGCAAAATGAAACCTGTCGCCTATGTCATTTTATTTGGCAGGTTGACGGCGTGCGGTGGACAAGCGGCGTTAGACAAATTGTATTCGCTAGTGACAAAGAAGCTTGAAATAGATTTTATAGTTAAAAGGTAGAGTTTATGGTTTTTTTACATTTACGAGCGAATCACCTCAGTCCACCCGTGACCACGGCCGCTGGAAAGCAGCCGAAACGTCGGGAATCAAAAAATCCGCGACAAAATCCGTAAGTGGTAAAAAAACCATGAGTGATACTCGCATAAACCTTAGAAATCATTAGGTAGAGTTTAGTTTAAAAGTGAATCCGCACTCGTGCGACACGATGTGACACTTTACTTTTCATAGTACTCGCGTTTTGCGTCGCGTAGTACGGCTCATCTTACTAACTCTAAAAAAGGTATTTCCGGGGTTTTCCCAGCTTGACATAAGGTCCCGACTTGGGTGTATTAGGCGGGTAGTCTTTAGTAACATTTTCTATCGATTCTGACATGTCACTGCAGGTCAGAATTGACAGAGAAATTTTACTAGAATCGGGACGTCCCTGAAAATCCGGGACGATAGTTAAGCTTAGGCCTCATAAAACGTCATAATATGCCCAGGATACACGAGGATTGTTTATTAAGCCACGACAGTTACTTCAGACAGTTCTCTTTAAAACTGGTTTGTCAACGAATTAACTTTAATTACTAGTCAAAAAATGAAGCTAGTTTTGTCTAAACGTAGCCAGAAATACTGTCTGTCTATCCTGGTTTAAAAAAACTGGCATACCCCGGGCATTAGGCGATTTTATCATTACTTTCCTAACTCTCTCTTTGAATCATCTATGTAATATTACCAAACATCTATTAAGTATCCTTTGGATAGCCGCCTTTTATCTTTCACACCAATCATAGCTGAGATCACGATTCGAATTTGGAACCCGTAGCTGCGGGCGGAAACCGCAGGTAGGCTCGTGCGTCGCCGCTGACTCAAAAAAAAAAAAAAAAATCCACAGCCGAACATAATAACCTCCTCGTTTTTGGAAGTCGGTTAAAAACATGGGATTGAACATGACGACTAACCCTAAAATATTACTATTATTATTAAAGTTAGCATGGATTACTAATGCATCGAAACACGAAAGATTGTGTGTCTGTTAGAGGTAACAGGTACAATAAGTAAGAGGTTACAGGTACAATAGGGAAGATGCGTATAAAACAAGAATTATTTAATGCAAATTATTATGATAGTGGGCTAAAAAATGTACAAAAAATCTCAGATTTCTGTTGAGACATGACTAAGATATTAGCGATAAAAGCTTTCTACCCATCTCTTTTTCTCAAAACTTATTTTAGTATAAACTTTGTATGCAGCTTATATACTTCGACGTTTAAAAGCTTATAACTATGTTATTTTCAATTTTGCCAAAAAACTAATTTTATTACATCGTTTTTTAAATAACGATAGATTTATTTAAACAATAAATTAAAATTCATGCATATTCTCTATTCCGATCAACGCGACAGGTAGCCGTGATACAAAATAACTAAATACATCGCAACTTTATGAGGCAAGTAACAGAAAACTGTACTCAAAGCATTATTATTTAACTTACGTTTTTTTTTTGTTTCAGGTATGCAACTGTTTTGGTGTTTCTACTGTGCAGGTTTAGTTTATAAGTAGCATTCCGATCTTCGCTGCCAGCGGCCGCGGCACAAAATAAATCAAATAAAACTCCACCTTATGATATAAGCTATAGGTTTCATTTTATGGTAGCGGCGTAGTTCTGAGGCATTTCCACAACATACTACGAAATGATTATTCTAGGTGAGGTTTTAGAGGGTGGAAAACGTTATGGTCGTAACTTATGAAAACCGTTTGTTACACAATCCTCTAAAGTTGACATTCCGATCCTCGCTGCCAGCGGCAGGCACGATACATAAAAATTAAATAAAATGCCACATTATGACAACAAGCAAAGGTTTCTTTTTCTAATGACATTGGTCTAGCTGCCCATGACGCGGCTGCCTTGAAGTGGCGTAGGGTAAAATGAAACCTATAGTTAAACCGTTTGGTACACAAGCCTTTGCCTAAACAGATTTTAATGAGTGATATATTGTATCTCGGAAAATATCGAGAATAGTATCTCTATAGACGCGGATTTCGCATATAAATCCTAATTTAGCCGCGACGTACTTGATGATGATCTAAATTTGTAATACAAGCAGACCCGACAGACGTTGTCCTACGCTCATTTGCGGGGGGAAATTCTCAGGATGTGAGAAAATGTTCATACTCGAATAAAATATCGAGTGTGAACTTTATCGATTGTACTCAACCACTAAGCCATGACGGTCACAACTTTAATGTCTATTTGAGATGTAGATCCCGAGCGTATCGGAAAACCATCTGACGTTCCCCAGGGAATGTTTGTATAATGTTATTGGACGGAAGAGAATGTGTAAGGAATTAAGTATGCTGAGTAAAGTTCTGTGAAAATACTTCTTAATGCGAGCGAAGCCGCAGGCAAAAATAAGTTATTGGGGTTCCGTACCCTTAAACTTATTAGGATAGAGCGTCCGTGGTGGCATAGAGGGTGCAGGCGTGTACCAATGAGACATTTTCCGATCTTACTAACCTAACCCGTCTGCTCGCTTGCCCCTAAATATCATAAAAAAGGTGAAAAAGATACTAAAGTTAAGTCCGATACTCACTGCCAGCGGCCGCGACACGTAAGAAATCAAATAAAACGCTACTTTGCGCCTTGTAGTGGCGTAGAGCAAAATTAAACCTATAGCATATATCATAAAGAAGCGTTTTATTTGAGTTATTGTTTGTCGCGACCGCTAGCAGCGTGGATCGGAATTGTACCTTTATGAATTAAATGTGTTTTAATTGTACACTTTGTATGTAAATACTTCATAACGCGAGCGAAGCCGTAGGTAATACATTATTAGGGTTCCGCATCCAAAGGTTAAAGACGACTAAGACTTCGATGTACGTCCGCCTGTGTGGTTGTTAAAAGTACAACGAAAAAACCAAGCGAAGTGTGAATTAAACTCGCACACGAAGGACACCAGTAGAGACCAAAACAGACAGGCAGGCGGATGGACAGACATCGAAGTCATCGTAGGGCTCCGTTTTTACCCTTTGAGTACGGAACCCTAAAACTCCTAGTAAATTCACAATCACGGCTCTTTTGATTTCCTGTGACTATATCCCTTGGCTCTGTGTTGAGCTCGATCTTAAGAAAACTAGTTCTCTATAAACTATATATTTATATATCGATGCGACAGTCTTTTGCCCGGGCGGCGCCGCGTTTTCGGCCATCGGGACCGGGGTCCCGGAGATAGCGGGGTTGTTGCACGGTGGGGTGCGACACCCCTCGCTCGGGGGGGGGACAGGGGGGCGGAGCAGGGGGGAGTCCCCCCGTCGCCCGGGCATCGAGGGCCTCATTCATGCGGCGCCCTCCGAGTTCGTGACCTTTGCGAGTGCCAAGGGAAGGACGTATTGAACGTGAATAAAATTAAGGCCCGCCTGTTCGTTTGGCGATTCGGATTCCTAATTCGAATATTGATTTTTTTTTAATGTTGCCGGCGTAGAAAAAAAAGCATAAATGATCCGGATAAAAGCTGTCCCGGGATTCAAAGTATATCCCATCATAATTGGTTAAGCTTGAACTGGACAGATGAAAGAACAGATAAAATGAATGCACAAGACATTTTTTGGAATTAATGTACTGCATTAGGCACTGTATTTTGTCTCATTATACTTAGCTACATTTATACCTACATTCATATATATCAATAGTATGAAGCTAAAGAGTTTGTATGAAGGCGCTAATCTCAGGGACTGCTCGCCGGAAATTAAAAAATATTTTTTGTTTTGGTAAGTCCGTTCATTGTGGAGGGCATATATAACATAACGCTCTACGACTGATAAGAGTAATCAAAAAATGTTGTAAAAACGGTATGATTCATATAGTTTAAGGCGGACGTAGTCGCGGGAAACAGCTATCAACGATAAATCAACACTAACTTCCTTATTGATAAAAATATTGAAGCAATAAAAGAAGCAAAAATGAAGATTCGCTGTCCTTTTCTGGAAAATCGAAAACGTAACACGACAGAAAGGGACAGCAAACCTTGTTTAGCTAAGCATTGTTTAAATATTTTTTTTATGAATAAGGGGGTTAAGGTGGCAAAATATTAATTTCGCGTGGTTTGTCCGGTAAAAACACCAGTTTATTCCGGTACGAACTAGAAAAATCCAGCTGCGTTCGAAGGTAATTTATATAACTATTTTTTACCGGCATTTCCAGGGCTGCCATTTCCTTTCGTGCTACAGTGAAGTCTTTTAAAATGGTTTTGCTGTAATGCGCCCCAGTTACTGATGGAACATTAACCTTTTTACTAATAAAAATATTTACACGGCCAACGAGGTCTTGTTTTTGTCTATAGCAAGCGATAAAGGGTTATTATAATGCAACTGCCACAGACATTGATAACATTTAATTAAGAGTCTGATAACAAATCCACATGATAGGAATCCTTTAGACCTGAACGAAGCAATAGGGAATATGCGTGTAAAATAAAATTTATTGAATGCAAATTATTATGATAGTGGGCATAAAGATATACAGAATCACAAAAAATCTCTGATTTCTGTTGAGAAATAATTAAGATATTAGCGATGTAAGTTTTCTACCCATCTCTTTCTCTTAAAACGTAATTTAGTAT
>JAOTAV010000249.1:0-10690 GCA_026546445.1 Cyclargus thomasi | reverse complement strand
TAGACTTTAGACTTGACGAAATGTATGTAACGTTGCTAAAAATTATTGGAACAAGAAAATTGATTTCCCGCCTTTACCTGACACTGGCCATGGTTTTAGCCAAGCGCCATATAAATAAATAGAAATAAATAGAAAAGAAGAAGAAGAAATTTTGGCAATTCACTAAGGAGCCATAAATTAAAAAGAAGAAGAAGAAGTCTTTCTCTCTCAAATTTTTAGGTTATGTTTATATTTCAGTAGTTTATTAAATTGTGTATTTATGATAAATATATTCGCCCAATTTAACCAGACAATAAAATTCTGTTACAAAATATGCAACATATAAAAGTACTACTAGTCCCTTCATAAATTTAATATTTAACAATACTTAGCAAATAAAATGAGTGAAAATATTTTAGAGAAAGTACTTATTTACGTGCCTATTATTGAGGCGAGCCTCGGAGAAATAACAGGTATCGACAGAAGTTGCAAGTCTATAATCCTAAAATTTTTATCGAATCCGTCTGAAATAGATCCCTCTGGCGTTATTCAAATTCAAGCTGTTATAGATTATATGCACGAACGAATTAATATTGGTAACTGGCAAGAAGTTCCTTTATACATAAGAAAAACCCTCACTATTGCTACATATTTAAGATTATTAGCACATGTAAAATTAGCTATAGATATGAATGAAGAAATGTTAAAAGATTACTTCAAAATTATAGATTTTGGTCTTCTATTTGGAGCTCCTCTTGATAAAGAACCTATGCTACTTCAAAACTGTTCTGCCTGTGTTAAATCACTCTATACAAGCAAAACAATTAACTTGCCTATTGATGTAAATGAAAGAAAAAAACCTGAGTATGATTTCCAAAAATTAAATTACACAAGCCTAGATGTCATTAAATGTCCTAGTATGGAATTCTTTTATAGAGACTACATCTTGCCAGCTAAACCTGTCGTGTTAAGTAATTGCATGGAACATTGGCCAGCTTTACAGAAATGGAAGGACCCCAATTATTTCATCAAAATTGCTGGACCACGAACTGTCCCTATAGAAATAGGAAAACAGTACACTGATAGTAATTGGACACAAAAGTTAGTGACTTTAGAAGAATTTATAAATACATACATCTATGAGAGAAGTGGTATTGCTTACTTAGCACAATACCAACTTTTCCATCATATTCCAGAATTAAAGAGTGATATAATTGAACCAGAGTACTGCTGTTTTTCCAATTCTAATGAACCAGTTGATGTCATGGCTTGGTTTGGACCAAAGGGCACAGTGTCACCCTTGCATCATGATCCAAAGAAAAATTTGCTATCCCAAGTTGTTGGCCAAAAAATAATATTTCTCATGTCACCAGATGATTCAATACATTTATACCCTCATGAGAGTGATTTATTACACAATACTTCAAAAGTAGACCCAAGAAATCCTGATTATGATACATATCCTGAATTTAAGAATGCTAAGACATATTATTGTACTTTAGAAGAGGGCCAAATGTTGTATATTCCACCCAAATGGTGGCATTTTGTTGAGTCTTTGTCAGTTAGTTTTTCTGTAAGTTTTTGGTGGAGTTGATTTTTTTCTTATATTTTTTTTTTTTTTTTATTATTTTAAGGGGCTTTTTTCACAAGTGAATATGTCAGCCCCATCGTAACTGTTACATAATCCACTTGCTATTCCCGTTGACTATATAATGTAAATAACATATTAGCAGCAATTGATTTAGGCTCGGACAATAAACCGTGAAAAGTGCCGACATCTGATTTTTTTTCTTATATTATAATAATTACACCTTCATAGGGATCTGCAAATCTGTTGTAGATGAAAGTCATAGCAGTGCTTACATATTTTACTTGCTTATTATGTTAACGCTTCAAATACTCTGGAAAATAATAATTCCAAATCAAACAAGTTACACTATTGTAAAAATACACTAGTATAAATATTGCGTCAAGCAAATAAAACATTTTATTACTTTGTCCATGGTTTAAAAAAATATAAAATGTATGTAAATAATAAAAGTTTAATGTTAATTAATTTTTTTATTTGTATTCATTGTTCAGTGCTTTTCCAATTAACATTCTCCTGACCTCGGATGTGCCAGCTCCAATTTCGTACAATTTAGCATCTCTGAGTATTCTTCCTGTTGGGTAATCGTTTATGTAGCCATTACCCCCTGCAAAAGAAGCATTATTATTGCATTTACATAATATACAAAAATACGAAAATATATGAGCTGCCACAAGTAACCCACAGATTACTTATTTTTCTATAGCCTCTTCATTTTATAAATCAAGAATGGAACTTCATTTTCGAAAGTCAAAAGTATGAAATTTAATTCTTATTTTTGTTTGGTTAGGTCATGTTTTACCACTTACTAATAGGATGTCGAATAGCCTATCCACAACTTATGTGACTGATAGTCGTAAATTCTATTTCCCTATAGTCATATCGTAGTAGATAAACTTCCTAGCATTCTATGAGTTCAATCAGATTTTTTTATAAAATAAGGGGGCAAACGGGTTACCTGGAAAGCAACTACCGCCGCCCATAGACACCAGCAACACCAGATAAGTTGCAGGTGCGTTGTCGGTCTCTTAATTAGGGAATACACTCTTAATTCCAGAGTTTTACGGTGCGAAGCAGAAAGTTTCGCAAAAAGCGCACGGTACAAGACTGCCACTAGGAAGATGATGTAAGATTTACGTGACAGATATTTTAAACCACTTTATGTATTTATCTGGGAGCTTTATCCATCAGTGGTAAATAATAAACATCAATCGTTTAGGGCCTGTTTCACTTATGAGTCGGGTAGCCTATCAACAACTTATTTAATAGATCCATATTTCATTTGTCAAACCTGTTGTGGTTAACCTATGCGGTACTTATAGGGAAGAGGTGAAACAGGCTATTTTGTATTCTTGGTCAGTCACCTCACCTAAGATCTGTATCGCATCCAGCGCCGTCTGTGTAGCTTTCTCCGCACAGTATAGTATAACACCAGCGCAGTCCTTACTGTTGACGTGACCTTCATCACACGCGCGGGCAACACTGTATAGGTAAGAGCGGCACGCACTTAGAGTGGTATACATATCCGCCATCTTGCCCTGTGATGAACATAGCGTGCAGATTATACCTAAATATTAAACTGGACTGACCAAATCAGTGAAAGAGCAATTAATTGTTAAATTTAAGTCAAGTAATGGGTTTTACTACTCCTACAAGTTACTTTTTACCTAAAATTAAGTATGTTATTAAAAAAAAAGGTTGATAACATATTTTTGATAAGTGTATATAAATTTTTATGATTGTACAATATTCTGAAAGTGTTCAATTCTATTTTAATCTTAAAATTCGAGTCAAATATGTGCAATAATAAAGATGGTTTACAGCGCTGCACTTTCACAGTAAACCTTATATGTGCGCTTCGAACATACAAACTCTTTAGTCAAAGTCAAAAGTATTTTATTCAAAGCAGTAAAATTATTCTAAATACACCAGCCTCGGATCTTCATTTTTTTTAGGTGGGGCAGTAGTATGCTGCCACGACTTATATATTTTTTTACTTTTATAATTTTAGCTATAAGGTGTTCACTACGACATAGACCTTCCGGAAATAATGCATCAGTAACTGTTGTTGTCGTGTTATTTAGTTACTAAATATTATTTATTTAACAAAAAATTTTACGCCCTCTGCATTTGCCGTCCTTCTGCACTCCTCCCGCCTCCCTAGATCCGGGGCTAAGATACACTTTTTGAACGTCAAAACTACGGTGTCTACCACAGGTTCGGGAACAAGCCGTGCGAGATGAACGGAATGTATTATCGTTTACTTTTTTACACCCTACACATAGTGATATTATTTTAAGAAATTACCTGCAGCAACTGAAACTCTCCAATCCGTTTGCCAAACTGTTTTCTAGTGTGGGCATATCCGAAGGCGTTATCTATAGCCGCTTGCATGAGACCTACAGGGCCGGCCGCTAGTACCAGCCTCTCTAAATCCAGACCTGACATCAACACGTAGACGCCTTTGTTCACCTCGCCTAGCACGTTTGATGCTGGTACCTGAAATCATGAAAATAAACTGATAGTAAATTTTTTTTTTTATTTTTCGGAAAACTTACAGCTAATATTACAAATTAAACTTAACTAACTTTAACAACTATGAGCCATTTAAAAGTTTTCGGAAATAGATTAACAGTAAAGTGCAAAATTAAAGTAACAGGAGAATATATATCGTAAAAATTTTGTATAAAAAAAAAGTTGTTCCAATTGTGGTTCATATGACTTCTTTAAGCCATACTTAAAGAAGTCATATGATGACATATGTGGTAATAAGCACTTATCCGTTTTTCTAATAATAAATATAAGTTGGGGTGGCATATTTCAGTTTTTGCCCCACCTAAAAAAATATAAGATCCGGGGCTGTCGATATAATCTTGGAAAGATCCCAAATCCTCAGGTTAGCACCTCTTTTGCATATAGTTGTCCGTCCGTCCGTATCATGAATGTGAAAACTTAATAAAAGTGTATATAGGGTGTAACAAAACTAAGTGATAAAACTTTAGGGATCGAATGTGTTTCTGATATAGAGCTCACTGTAAAAGACGCAGCGCTAATAGCGAAAAAAAATTTCGTAATTTGTATGACATACAAATCGAGATTTTGTTTTCACTTTCGGCGTTGCTACTTTCACAGCTTGCTATAGAGTAACTATATCAGGGACTTTGTTACTACGTAATCTCTCACACACACACACGCACACACTCACAAATACATAAACACACTAACACAACAGGGACTTACGATAAGCCGAAATCAACATTTTGTATTCGTAGCATTTCCTCCATAGCACAGGCTAGTTTGGAGGACTATAATGTCCAAACCTGTATCTACTTATTATGGAAATAAAGTTTTTTTAATTTGAAATAGTATTAGTATAAGATCCCGCTCTATAGGTGTGCACACCAAAATCCAAATCTTGTACATTTAGTCTTATAAAAGCTTACCAAATGGACCATGCCCTTATGTAAGCTTTTATAAAGAAATTATTAAAACACCTTACAATCTTCGAACACTAGTTCCCCAGTATTCGAACCCCTCATGCCAAGTTTGTCCAACTTTTGTGCTGTGGAGAAACCCGGGAATCCTTTTTCTATTAAAAACGCCGTGATACCATGCTGCGGTTTACTAGTTGAGTCAGTTCTTGCGTACACCTGAAATAAAATAGCGTTCTAAGTAAAATATTTCATTATTAATAAAATAAATTTATACCTTCCAAGATTATTACCGTAAAAGCAATCAAAAAAGATCCAAATAATTTTAATATTGCCTTTGTCGAGCTATCGCTTGTTAGAAAGTGTAAAGCTAAAGCTGCATTTTTTTTCTCATTACTGCTAAACAATCCTTCGTGCTCGAGTCCAACTCGCACTTGGCCGGTTTTTTAAGTGTAGGCTACTTTATTTCTACCGCTCCTCGCACCTACAAAATCTACTGACTTCCTAGGTGGCTAGGACGTAGCCGCCGATTATTATTATTATTATTCATAGCCGTTGGTGTCCCACTGCTGGGCAAAAGCCTCCCCCCTTTCCTTCCACACGTCTCTATCTTTAGCTATGTTTGGCCACTCCTTGTCTACTGCCTCTAGTTCGTCGCGCCACCTTATTTTGGGTCTGCCTCTATTTCGCCGACGGGTCGGTAACCACTCCGTTACTAGACGCGCCCATAGACCTATTATAACTAATTATTAATCCAGGCCTGAAGCCAAGATTTAACGACTTGAAACCAAAGCTACTTACGACCAAAACATCAGCATCCGGCCCATTGGTGATCCAGAACTTATTGCCGTTCAGCAAGTAATAGTCGCCTTTCTTCTCAGCTCTCAACTTCATAGAGACGACGTCGCTGCCCGAGCCGGGTTCTGACATCGCTAAGGCGCCCATGTGCTCGCCAGAACATAGCTGAAAATACAGAAGACTAGTTGATTAGTTAGTCGAACAAAGACAAGAATATAGCCAAGATTATATCATCAGGACCCGTGATAGCCCCACCAGCAACCCCGCTTGTACTCCTTGCGCGCTGTGTGTTTAAAAAATTATGTGTTTAGGATTTTTTTATGAGATTTAGGGTGCAAGCGAGCAGACGGGTAGCCTGATGGAAAGCAACTGCCGTCGCCCATGGACACTCGTGACATCCGAAGAGTCGCACACAACAAAACACAGCACAACGCGTTTTCTCGCCAGTTTTCTGTGAGGCCGTGGTATCACTCATGTCGAGCCGACTCATATCTGCCGATGAATGGCTCTCCCACGGCACGATCGTACAGGAAAATCGACTAGGCACACCTATATAATTTGGCATGCGGCGACTATCGGCACGCCCCCCCCTAGCCCCACCCCCTTTAATACGCCTATGATTTACATGGTAGGTACTACCTTCTAGGTCTTTATTGGCTACTAGCTTTTATTCCTCCTATTATTAGGATGTTCAATATCAAGATATCTGTTTTATTCTACAGGACACTCGAGCATAGTCTTAGTGAGGTGAAATTGTATAAAAAGTTTCCGCGCGATTAATAAACAGAGAGCTAGTTTATTTTAGCGCTGCTGCTTTCACTGCGAATTTTATATCTAAAACTAGCTTTTACCCGCAACTACGTTCGCGTGAAACTTTATAAAAGTTATCCCGTTTATTCAACATTTTTTTATTACTGCTCGGCTCCATTTGGTCGTAGCGTGATGTTATATTCCTCGATAAATGGACTAACCAGCACAAAAATAATCTTTTAATTCCGTCCCGTAGTTCCTGAGATTAGCGCGTTCAAACAAACAAACTCTTCAGCTTTATATTATTGGTATAAATACTTTCCTAGGGTATTGACTGTTGTCGCGTAAGTTTATTGTCCTCATAATTGAAAACATAAGTGGAAGAAGCAGGTAACTAACACTTTAAAACTCCCAAATTTTTGCGTTAATGTACGGTTTTAGACCCGAAAATTTATTTGAAATTAAAATAATGGTGGCTTGATATATTGCTAGATACACCAGCCTGATAATAATCCATGAGTAATTGTGTTCTATAAGCCAGATAATGAAATAGGTAAGTTACAAGATTTGTCAAAATTTTACGGAAAAAAATCGGTGTATACTTGAAGGTTGCCAAATGTTTGTTATCAGCTTCCACTTATGTCTTCAATTTTAACTCACTTTAGGCAAGTATTTGGTCTTCTGGTCGTGCGTTCCATTTCTATTGATCTGATTGACGCACAGGTTGGAATGCGCGCCGTACGACAGGGCTATGGAGCCACTGGCCCGTGACAATTCCTCCATGATGACGCAGTGGTCGCTATATTTGCCGCCAGTCCCGCCATAGTCGGGGTCCGCCGTTATACCTGAAATGTTAATTAAGATTTGTTACACCAAGTCACCTGATGGTAAGCAACTACCACGCGTTGCCCTGATAGACAGACCTGATAGACCTGATAGACCTGATAGACCTGATAGACCTGATAGACACTGTGTTGCGTAGGGCGTAGGTACACTGCCGATCTTTTATTTGGGAACAAAGAAAGGGATTATAAAACTCTACAGGTTCTTACAAATTAAAGTAACTCCCACACCGGTTTCGGTGACGGTGGCCGGTTTAATAGAAACCAGACCTGTTACGTAGGAGTAATTTTATAGTGCCCAAGTGTGTGCGCAGTCTCGCCGTCAAACTATAGTTTGGCGAGATTTTAATTGGCAGAATCTCATGTATTTTTATTTAATAAAAAAAGTACACAGGAGCACGAATCATCTTACTCGTCAAGAGGATCAGGTGATCACCCTGCATTGTCCTAACTAAAATTGGAAATAAAATGTTTCCAACGCGGGAATCGAATCCACGACCTCCGGGTTAAGAGCCGGCTCTGTACCACTGGACCACGGTGACCGAATGATGAGTAACTGATAATATGAAGGTTATGTGGGGACGTGTTATTAGATATATAGTCTTCACAGCTTAATAAGTCACAAGGCTGAAGCAGCAGCATTTTTGTAGTCTGTTCGGGCGAGCGCGCAAGGGCCACGACTTTATACAAAATTTAAAAAAAAAGTTACTCTTTCGGCTACTTCCAACAGGGGACTCATACGTAGCCTGACGTATTAACTGGTGTTATCACTGTGTTTTACACCGTATATTAAGACTTCCACACTAATATTATAAATCCAAAAGTGTGTTTGTCTGTCAGCCAATTACCTCTTCACACACAAACCGCTAAAGGGATTTCGCTGAAATTTGGCATGGACATACTTTGAGCCCCGGGAAGGACATACGATACTTTATATCCTGGAAAAATGTACGCGCGATAGTCAAATTTCGACGCAACGTAATTTCGGACATCATCTATTCTCTAATAATATATGTATGTATATTTAGGGGGCGAGTGAGCAGACGGGTTACCTAATGGAGAGCAACTGCCGTCGCCCATGGATACTCGCGACATCCAAAGAGTCGTAAGTGCAGTGCCGACCTTTATGAAGTAATAGGGATAGGGGAATAGGAAAGTTCGGCCATCGGTTAACTCACTCACCGAAACACAACACAACGCCGTTTCTCGCCAGTTTTCTGTGAGGCCGTGGTATCACTCCGGTAGAGCCGGCATTCATGCTGAGGCATAACGCGACGAGATGATGAATGAGGCATGACGTGTGCTGAGTTTTCACAGTATGTACACCAAGTGTACGGCAGTGTCTGCACTGCGAATTTTATACGCGTGGGTTTTTTCCGCTAGTTCTGTAAGACATTGAATAATAAACTGGAGGCATGCTCACTGGCTGAAAAATCGGCAAAAAATCTGTACATATAATAAAACAGTAAAACTGGCGTGTCTGTATAATTATTTTTTTTACAAACTAATAAATGTGGGGGGTAAGGAACATTAATAGAACACAAAACGAGAAAAAAGTGACATGTAGGTACGCGTTAATCTCCGGAACTACTAAAAGGGTTCGATTCTATTTTAATTATTAGCTATTTTGTCTAGGCAACACATAGGGTACTTTTTATCATAGGAAAATGTACGGTTCCCGTGATTTACAAGTTTTATAAAAAAAAATCATTCATTTATGGAAACAAATTTAAGGATAAGAATAAGAATACATTTATTTTTAACATCACACAATACATAATAATACGGCAAAGATACAGACGGTAAAGTAAAAAACAGACACATAGAATTATTATGCTGTATGATGCCAAAAAATTGACCCCAGCTCAGCAAACGCAGCAGGCAACCCCGCTGCACTGGTATTCTGCAGGGGCCAATGAGTGGCTTCAACAACATTATATTATCAAAGAAATAAAAAAAAAACTAACATAATTACATAGAACATAGAACAAAAAATATAATAATTTCTCTTTCGCCTGTTATTCTTCTCTGATGTAAAGAATTTTATCTTAAATAAATATTATAGTGAAACAAACAAACGTTTTTATCTTTATTTTCAGGGTCGAGTAAGCCAGGTTTATTTTTATGCCAAAATATAATTATTACTCACCTAAAACACCCAAATTGCCAAGTTTCTTCCAAAATTCTCTTAGCTCTTTGAAATTGTTTTCTTTGTCTATTTCTGCTGCTTTAGGAGCTAGTTCCTTCTGTGCAAAATCAAACACACTTTGGCGCAACTGAAAACAAAGAGTACACATGTTTGAAATATGTTAGTAAAATAGATAACTAGCTTTCGACCGCGGCTTCGGTCGCGTGGAGTTTAAAAATCGCGTAGACATACGAATAAGTTTTCTCTTTAGCCATCTTTAAAAATATGACCATTTTCTAATACCAAAAGAAGCCTACTTTCCACTAATTCTTTTAAATAAAATTGAAATAATTAGTTGCTTCGTTACGGCGTTAAGGAAGAGAAACAAATAAATAACTACACTTTCACGTTTTTAATATTAATTTGGAAAATAGTTACATACCTAATTTTACTTAATATTTAAATTTTACTTGAGTAGGTACTATAACTCTATTGATGCGAAAGTACTGACCTACTTTAACTTTCGTCAAGTCATAAAGTAAAGGGGAATTGAGCTTCGGCATTGTTTAGGCCTTGAGCTAGTCATACTTTAAAGAATTCATTTAAAAAAACTTCATAACATTTATCAACTTCACCTCATAGCAAGTACTACGTACGGTAGGTCCTGCTCGAGACCAGTGGTTCCAAACCCTTTTTTTATTATATTTACAGGGTAAGTGAGCAGATGGGTTGCCTGATGAAAAGCAACTGCCGTCACCCATGGACACTCGCGACATCCAAAGTGTCGCAACTGCATTGTCGGCCTTAATGAGGGAGTAGGGAATCGGAATATAGATAGGAGATTAGGGAGGTTGGGCCTCCGGTAAACTCACTCACTGAACGAAACACAGCTCAACGTCGTTTTACGCCAGTTTCCTGTGAGGCCCTGGTATCACTACGGTCGAGCCGGCCCATTCGAGTCGAAACCATACTTGAGATCGGAAAATGTCTCATTGGTACACGCCTCCACTTGAGATGATTCCAGGCACCACCAGTTAAGAACCTCTGCTCTAGACTCTAGTATTTATAGGTTCAGAAATAGACAATATTTGCTACGTGTAACTTTAAGACTGTATAAATATTTATATATAACAAAAAGGCAAAAAACATCGACATTATGTAAATCGTACTCAAT
>JAOTAV010000248.1:0-10693 GCA_026546445.1 Cyclargus thomasi | reverse complement strand
TTTCACGCCAGTTTTCTGTGAGGCCGTGGTATCACTCAGGTCGAGCCGGCCCATTCGTGCCAAAGCATGGCTCTCCCGCAGCAACATTTTCATTATTTAAACAAAGAATAAAAAATCACGCATTTTTCATATTGTAACTGGTCTAAGATATTCTATATTTTGAGTTATAGCAAACCATAGTCAACCGACCGATACGGAGGTCCGTCGCCCGTGGTTACGAATAACAAGATGGGATTTTTTTTTCTCATAATTGACGAACTCTAGACTTTTTTTTTTTTGATTCGATCCCTGAGAAACCCTTCTCATATGTAACCCGTAACCACGGGCGATGGACCTCCGTATCGGTCGGTTGACACTTTGGTTTGCTATAGAGTTTAATAATAAATTGGCCGGAACAACCTCTGCCGGGTCATACTGTATACATTAAATAGTCGCACGATGATTCACTCGACCCCATTTTGATAAAGTTCCGACAATTGATCAATTACAATTCACCGATCAAATATCTTGGTATCGCTTCCGTTTATGGGAGTACGACCGAGGAAATATAAACGCTTGTCACTCAAAGGATCTTTCGACAATCAGAAGTGTAGTGCAGATAAAGTCTGGCCACAATAAGTTGAAACTAGCATTTATTGTGACTAGCAACATTATTTCAACCAAGTCTTATTTTTCGGTTAAAACTGGATTTCAAGATTTTGATACGTCTTGATCATGAGTATTCTTTCTACAATTATGATCTTTTGATTTTTTATGTAACAAATGGCATGTGATTTATCTAAATAAATGATATTTTTATAAAATGAAAATGCCATATAATAAGATATGGGAAACAGGATTTTGACCCTCCATCGATTGTATTTTATTCACATTTATTTTATTTATAGCAAACTATACTTTCTTCGATAAATTTCACTTTTTAAAAATCTTATATTAAAATAATCGTGTTTAGGTCTCAGGATAAACCATTTCCGAATTTTTCTGATCAGAAAATCAGGTACTGTGCTTTGTCTCAATTTAACTTTTGCTAGAAGGCTTCGAGACACGCGACTTTGCTTTCAATGGAACTGTCATTTTAGTGACGTGGATATTAAGTTTTAAACGTTTATCGAAACGAAGTGTCGCTTAGGGACGTGTCATTTTAGGGCGGTCTTACATTGCGTAACTTACGAGCGCCCTTTAATACTAGTGTCACAGTTTAGTGATGATGATGATGATGTTGTCATGCTGCACTGCTTGATAATATCAGTTACATGCGGTGATGGGGTTACCGCAGTACAGTGGATATAAACTTATAACTTAATGAATGAAAAAAGAAGTTATTAAAATGGAGAATATTCATAGTTTTTTTTTATTTTGTTGTAACCACAGAATAAACAATAACAGATGATAGTAAATAGTCCAACTAAAAAAAAAGACAGAAGATTGACTCGCGCATGAACGGTACCATTAAAAAGCAAAAACAAGCAAAAAAAATTTTTGTCTAGGAGATGGGAGCCTCTCTTGAATATGATTATTTTTATAATACAACTAGTTTTTGTTATAGCGGCATTAAAAATACATGCCTAATTCCAACTTATTTTAACTCCCTACATGATATAACCGCTATATCTAGATAATTAAAGAATTCGGGGTTTCCGACAGTTCGGTTTTAAGTACGGCAAGTTAAAACATGTTTTGTTTTCTAAACAGTACTTATTTTCTGAATAAAACGAATTAAAATGCTTTCAAAAGGATTTTTTGGCTCTCGGTTTGGGTTGTGAATCACGAAAATTTAAAAAAATCCACGATTTAGATACGACAAAAAGGTATGTAATAAAATATAATCCTAATCGTGTGGTATCGTTTACAAATAATATAATAAGCAATGACCTTGCATAGCAGTCATAACATTTATTTAATTATCAAATGTTTAAACTTTTTAAAATAATCTTAAGTAGAATAGACGGAGAACTTTAAATCAGCTTGGAGTTTGGGTGAATGATTTCTCCCTCAATTTCATTGCATTTTCGAAGAATTTTTTAAGAAATTGAAAAGGCTATTTTTTAAGAACACATACACAAAATAACTTAAAAAATAAGCTACAATAAAAAAAACCGCACGCTCATACATTTTTTCTTTAATAACTTGACTTTTTGTGTTCTTTAGTGCCTGTGTGAATATAATATCATACTCATGATATAATTCATATTTCTACTAAAATACTGTTTTCAGTCAGACTGTATTTTAGTAGAAATATGGAACTTCTGTTTGCAGGTAGTTTTTAAACATTAATTCCTTTTAAAAACGTTAAATTACTCAAAGACCAAGAGATTTGTAGATTTTTTTGCCAATTCTTAACTACCTATTAAAAAAAATAACATTACAAATTACGTTAAAGGACAAAAATGTTTTGATTTAGAAAATTCCTAGTCCACTGCCTGCTAGTCGAACGTATCACGTAGGTGAATTGCCTGCCTACCTACTTATAAAGTACAAAGATTAAGAAATTGTATGCAAATAATTCAGTTACATTTTGTTTATTAATTATGCAAGTTGTACCTACAGCATTTATTACAATGTTTATTGCCTTGCTTGTGCCAAAAGCCCTAACTCAATTAAGGCACGGAGAAAATTTTCAGTAATTTAAAAATTAAAATAAGCTCCAAAATAAAAAAAAACTTACCACAGCGAAAGAAACAGAAAAAAGAAGAAACACTGGCCACAAAAAACACAAGATTAAAAAATAAATCGGCGGATTAGAGTTCGATTTTCAAATTATGTAACGCGTTGACATTGCGCGCTGGCGCGTCCAGACGGAATGAACGCGGCTATAAACCGCTGTTTAAATTTGGAACAGTGGCCAAGACTATTGATAGTTTTTTTTTTGTTAATACAACGAGTAAATATGTTTGATCGTAAATCACAGTGTTATTGATGAAATAACAATGAACTAGTGTTGTAAAGTGTACAAGTGTATCTGGAATCGGTACATCCTTTGTGATAATTATCACATATGGTCCAAAGAGCGTATTTAACACAATCATAAGTAACAATGATGTGTTACAAAATTGAACGGTTACGGTGAATACGATTATGTAGTACAAACATAATATGTAGGTACCTACGCGACGTATCGTATAAAAGTACTAGATTATTTTTTTATTTTATCTGAGGGCATAGACAATTTGTAATGGTTCGTTCTTTCTTGTATAATTAAAATAATCGTAAGGAACCATCCACAAATGACTGGCGTGAAACGGCGTCTCGTTGTGCTGTGTTTCGTTCAGTGAGTTTGCCGGTGGCCCAACTTCCCTAATCACCTATCTCTATTCCCATTTTTCCCTCACACAGGCCGATAAGTGACAACGCACTTCCGACTCTTCGGATGTCGCGAGTGTCCATGGGCGACGGTAGTTGCTTTCCATTAGGTAACCCGCCTGTTTGCTTGCCCCCTAAATATAAAAAAAAATCCAAAGAGCACGTCACACGTAAAGGGGGTCGACGAAGTCCAACAAGAAGGAAAAACGATCTTGCGACAGAATATACCTACGCTTATACTGTTTTTAAATTCAACAACGATAATAACAACGAATATACGTCACACGAATTACGTGATTTTTACCCTCCCCCTTTTCAGTTGTCACATGTGGTCATATTTCTGCTACTTGTCTGCTACCACATAATTTGACTTTACAAAACAAGATATATTAATTTTAAAATGTGGACCCCTTGTCACACCATGTCACATATCGTCGACCGTTTAAATGTGACCAGTACATTTAACTAAAAGGGGAGGGCCCTTTAACTGTGACGTATTTTAGGGATGGTCCCTTAAGGACCTTCAAATTCAGACGAAGAGGGGCGATGCGACGGGGGCGGCCTGCAATAGGTGCCACCCTTTTTTGGGGAACGCCCACCACAAGAACATATAAAAAAAAATTATCACAATTATTCTTTGGGATTCCTCCACTAGCCCGCCAACTCTACTCTAAATAGTTAACTATGATAAGGGGATTCTCCCAAAAACTGTCGACGTGACTCGGTAGGTCGGAGCTGAAAGTACCGCAGGATTTATTTATTTAGGATTATGGAATATGAAATATCGACAGGGCCGGCGTTAGCTCCAACAGCGCCCAGGGTGAAATTCCTTCGGCGCCCCCCAACTAAAATTCAAACACATACAAAAGAAGGGCCAGGCATTCCTTTATATGCGGTGCCCCATTTCACTCGGCGCCCTAGGCGGTGGCTCAGTGTCGCTTTCCCCCTAACGCCTTACTGAACACAGGAGGAATTGCCTTTATTCATTTAAAACATCAGTGTAATTTTTTTTAACGAAATTTGTAGAAACCAGCTGCCGTCGCCAATGGTCACTTGTAACATAATAAAAGTTACAATTGCGTTGTGGCCTTTTTAATGAAGGAATACTACTACGGGATGAGGTATACGGATTTCGGTAAACACAGCGCAACGCTGTTCACACCAGTTTTCGCCGAGGCCGTGGTATTTCATCGGTCGAGCCCACCAAAGCATGGCTCTCCAACGGTAAGAGTGACGCCATTATAGACGGAGACAAACAGCGAAGATACGTGTAAAACAAAATCTATTGCATGCAAATTATTACAATAGTGGGCTTAAAGAAATACAGCAGCCTGCAACTTTTCGCCATCGACCTACGCAGAAACCACCCATATCGTCTTGATGAATGGCAGCCTTCCACAGTACGATTTTCGCGTAACTTTCTGCCTCGCACAGTAAAAAGTTTGACCCCTTATTTTATGTAAAAAAGGAATGACAGAAAATTTATGATTATATACTTATTGAGAACTAAGTAAGATGTTAGTGATTGAATTTTTTTACCCACCTCTTTCTCTCAAAACTTAATTTAGTATAAAGTTTGTATGCAGCTTATAGACTTTGACGTCACAGTTCATATCGAATCTCTCTTTCTAACTGACTACTTTAAGGGCTTGTAACTTTGTTGTTTTCAATTTTATCAAAAAACTGATTTGACTACATCGTTTTTCAATAACGATAGATTTATTTAAAGAAAGAAAAAAACCATGCATATTCCCTACTGGCACCACTAGGTTCGACACCGGGTGTCACCTAGCTACACCATAGCGCAGTGTAATGGTATTTGCCCACGAAAACCGTCAAACGATAACGAGATTATTATGGCCCTTTAAAATGCAACTTTATGATCTAGGCTATAAGTTTCATTTTTAGCGACATTCCTGGAAAATTAAACCTATAGTTTATGCCATGAAGTTGCATTTTATCCGACCGCAATATTCTCGTTCCCGGTTGACGGCGTTGGTGGACAACCGACCCAAGTCCCGCGCCTCGATCCTTCAGTATCAAAAATTGAAGGTTAAATAATCGCTTTATAAACACTTCACATCTAATTGCCCTATATAATATTACTGTTTACCAAACTAATGTGTTTTTATGACGAAACGTTATCTAAAAATCGTTATTATCACAATTGTGCAAACACTATCGTGTGCTAGGTGTGATCCGTCACGTGGTGTTAACTTTAAATTACCTCTTTCTGCACTTCTGATTTCACAGTGAAAGAGCACGTCGGTTTAGCTCCCGAACCGTAGGCACCAGTAGGACCTTTGGAATATAGTGCGCAGATAATTTGATCCCGAGCAGGTAATAGGTAACATAAAATTGAACATTTACAGTCAAGAATGTTGAAACAGAAAAATATTGCGGATCTATGTAAGTTGGCCGCGTACTGTCTAACCAAGTTGACATATCGCGACTTAAATGGAATCGACAATTTCGACCAAATGACGTAGGTTTCTGTTTCAAACTGGTTACGTTTCGATTCCCCCTACGGTATGTTTACTTTACCAATAAGCGAATTTCTTTCCGTAACGACGGAGTTTCGACCATCTTCTTGTGGGATATACGATAAACCTATAATATTTTGATCGTCGAAAAATTTATAGTTTAAGAAAAAAATATATATCAAGAACGCTTAACACCACATAATCTGGCTCCGTGCTAAGTACCCGAGGGACTTGTGTTACAGGTACCAGATAACGGAAATATATTTAATACTTTTATACTATACACATGTTTAAGATTTTTATTACAATTAAATATGTGTAATATTATACACAATAGGAACATTGAAAAACTTTTTGCTCCATCGACGGGATTCGAATCTGCGACCCCCGGATTAAGCTACCAACGTGCTTACCAACTGAGCCACAGAGGTCGTCAAAATTTCAAAGAAATTGCGAAAAACTTCGACGAGAATCTCGTCAGAATATAAATATAAATCCTAATGAAACTAATAATCTCTCGAGACTCGACAAACAATAAATATTAATAACTTATGACGACGCCTGCACTTATTGAATAGCTAATTACAATTGCATGCTGCATTCCCTAAGGTATTAAATAGTACTTTTAAATTAGGTAGATAGCGAGTTGCAAAATATGTATGTTACTAGCTACTGCATCAGCGTAATGGATTCTGTACCGCCAATAGCTCTCGGGCGAGACTCCCGTGGCCAGGCCTCTCGCAAGTCGCAAGCGGCTAACAGACGAGGTGAATGCAACCATTTATAGAGGCTGTACACTCTCGTCGAGAGCTCTCGGGCGAGACTCTCTCAAGCGGCTGAGAGGCGAGACGAGGCGAGTGCTACCACTTACACACTCGGGCGATCTCGCTGTGTCTCGGTAAGAGTGTGGAGCCTACATAATAAGTAATGAAAAAGTAATGCGTCGCCTTTAACATAGCCTGTTATAATAGAAATTACTAAGATAGTATGGCTATAAGTAAATTAACTTTAAAATTCATGAGGCTGCACCCTACAGCCTATTTCACAACTTACTTTTAATCCTTTTTAAAATACCTGCCGGCTGCACTTATAACCTATATTAGTAGTAAGTTATTATTTGACGACCTCTGTAGCTCAGTTGGTAAGCACGTTGGTAGCGGGGGTCGCGGATTCGAATCCCGTCGACGGAGCTCGTTTTTAAAATTTCCTGGGTCTTAGGTGTGTATTTAATGTTTAACATATAATAAAAATCTTAAATTTGTGTATAATATAAAAGTATTAAATATGTTGTCTAAGTCCCGCGGGTACACGGGACCAGACTAACGTGCTGTGAAGCGTCCATAATAATTATTATTTTATTTATTCTGTGTAAATACTCATATTCTATTTTTAAAAGCTTTGTTGTAGCTAGCTAAATTTTTATTGAAAAAAAAAAACAAACTGTCAACTGTCAGTGTCACTACCGCATGATTTTGACAGGTAAACAAATGTGAGAAAAACACGTGTTTATTTAAAAATAATTGTTAAGTTTCCAAAATTAAATGAACTAAATGAGAGAATAATAAGTGAAAATGAATCCAAAAAAGATAGCGCAACATCCGTCTCTAGCGTATACCAGTAATCCCAACTTCAGACAGCCACCAAAAACTGCTAATCCGGTAAGGATTTCTGCGATAATTCCTAGATAAACTCATAAATAAAGTATAGAATATAAATAACTTTGAAGAGTGTGCCCAGAGCTTTAACTAGCAGATAACTTTGTCCTCAACTTTAATATAGCGGTATTACTCGGATAAGCCTTGATTTGATATATATTTTTTTTAAACCATAAAAGTCATTTAAATTATGGGTATTTACTGCCAGTCAATTTCTTCACTTATATAAATTTTGTTTAACTCTATTACTAATCGAGGTCTACTATGAGGTGTAAGAATACTTCCTAATCATTTTTACGTTTTCCGATTTTTCAGCTATTACAATGCCTCGGTGCACCGCATATCGACTCATTCAACTACATGGTGTCAGATGGTATAAAAGCTGCCATAGAAAACTTGATACCAGTAGAATTTGAACTACCAAACGGAGAAAGAGTCAAAATTACCATAGATGATGCTGCATTCGCAAAACCCAGTGTTCCTATGGAAGCCGTTGGAGTCAAAAATCAAAAAGTGTTGCCAACTGAATGCAGGCAGAGAGCAGCAACTTATAAGGGTGATTTTAAAGTCAGGTTATCAATAACAATTGATGGAAAAACTACTACACTAGACAAGTCATTGGGTGCTCTTCCTATTATGTTAAAGGTAGGTCCCAAACATATGTTGCCAGGCAAATTAATTTTGTTGAAGAAGCCATTCAATTTCTTGTGATAAAATACTTTTTATTTTATTATATGAAAGATCATACCATACTTGGTATGATCTTTCTTAGAACTTTGTCTGGCCGCACTTTTCCTAATGCATATTATCCAATCTTCTTTTAGACACATGGCAAATAACCCCACATTTGAACTCTGAATATTATGTAAAATTTACATAGGATTTTGTTTTGTATCTGACAGGAACCTCGGTTATTCTGATCAGACAATCTGGCTGGACATGACATGTTGTTATTTAGGTATATCTCATAACAATTCCATTAAATTTCAGTCAAAGGTGTGTCATTTGGCGGAGATGTCACCAGAGGAGCTGGTTAAGAACAACGAACATGCTGATGAATGGGGTGGATACTTTGTCATAAAGGTAACTTAGAACATTGTTTTGGAAACTTATTATTTTTTGCATATTTATCACTTAAAGTGCCAGATTCGTTGTCAACAACCTATTTCATCTTTATATTAATAATTCTTGTATGTACATCCTAAATAACTGGACCAATTTTAATGTTTTTTATGTGTTTAAAGGGATTTGAGAAAAGGGTTTAGTTTTACAAACCAAGACTGGCAGGACAATGTTTGTCGGGTCTTGGTTTTTGAATTTAAACTTTTTATGCTTATTTATTTGAAATGAGTTCCGATCATAACTATTGTAGTGTAATAAAATACTTTTCTAATGATATAAGTCACATTGTTATTGGTCCTAAGGCTGTTTGATCCGGCCCACATTTTGACATTAAATTTAAACAATTTCCTTCTTAGTTTCTACTAGACTTAAAGGGGGACTGAAAACCTACCTCCTCTCCCACCACGTCAAACGTCACGTCACATTCGTTTACCCCTTCCCCCCCACCCCTTTACATGTGACGTACTTTATGGATGGTCCCTTATCGGAAAGTCATGAAGCTGCCTTAAACTTAAACCTACTTTTTTGTCTCCCAGGGCCACGAGCGTCTAGCCCGTATGTTGCTGGTCACTCGCCGCAACTACCCCGTGGCCATCAAACGTTCTGGCTGGCGGATGAGAGGCAACCTGTTCTCCGACTTTGGTGTGTTAGTGCGTTGTGTTACCCCGGACCAGACTAGTACGGTAAGTAAATAATTCGACTTTGCTTGCCTTTTTTTAACGTCGATAAAATGCCTTTAAGCATCTTATGGGGGTAGGGGTTTCGGCCCACGAGTATGTAAGTCTCTACTACGTGAAACCATCCCACTCAAAACGGGCTGACACATGTATGTAAGCGTTAGGGTGGTACTACCGTACACATCTACGGTACATGGGGTCCACAGAACAACATTCCCCCCCTAAATAAAGTTTTTCTCTGTCCACAGAACAACGTGCTCCACTTCCTTCACAATGGCACCTGCAAATTGATGTTCTCTCACAGCAAGCTGATGTACTACGCGCCTCTGCTCCTCATCATGAAGTGCTTGGTGGACTGGCCAGATCACCACATGCTAAGGGTACTTCTGCACGGGAAGAGCGCTGACCTGTATTATGTCAAGTGAGTCATAATAAGAGAATAAAAATATTAATCCGGTCCTTGTCGCTGTTGCTGGTAGCAGCAACAGCGACACATAAAAAAATAAAATGCCTTTTTATTATAAAAGCTATAGGTTTTATTTTGCTCTTCGCCACAAATGTCATTAGGAAATGAAACATATTGTGTATGCATTTTATTTCATTTTTTGGGTTTCGTACCCAAAGGGTAAAATCGGGACCCTATTTTTAGGACTTCGATGACAGTCCATCTGTCTGTCTGTCTCCAGACTGTATCTCAAGAACGGTAATAGCTAAAGAGTTGAAATTTTCACAGAATATATATTTCTGTTGCCGCTATAACAACAAATAATAAACAAAATAAATAAATCAAATATTTTAAGTTGGCTGTAATACAACAAATATGTTTTCGTTCCATAATAAGATGCATAATAATAACGGTAAATTAGACGCGTTCGTGTCAGTGGCGTGGTGGAGTAAGTAGGGTGCTTGCTTAAGGTCTAAGAGGCCATGGTTCGATTCCCACCAACTGATTTTTATTTTATGACTTTGCTTTATAAATTTTATTTATAACGTTCGTTAACGTTTAAACGTTTTTACATTTTTTAACTTTTTTATACATTATATATTATATATATTTGAAACTTTCAAAAATGCGTTTATCCGATTTTTTGGTCTGTACTGATACGGAACCCTTCGTGCGCGAGTCCAACTCGCACTTGGCCGGTTTTTTATGTGTCGCAGATGTTCGCAGCGGGATCGGAATGTTAACTCTAGAGTTTGTACTGTACCCGCCATAAGCGCTGTAATTCTACATCGCGATATCAAAGTTTTCAAAGCGTGTAGAAAACTTCAATATAATTTTTTACGTTTTCAGCCATACCACTTTCAGTGCGAACTTTTCATAAGGGGCATACACACCCTTAAGTTTTATTACTTACTTTTGTTACACTGTGTACGCTACAGCTAAAATCAATCACGTGGCTTCGGCTGACCGGGCATAACACCTCGCTAGGTTGGAAGATCTTACTTTGCAGCC
>JAOTAV010000247.1:0-10693 GCA_026546445.1 Cyclargus thomasi | reverse complement strand
TCTGAATGTTCTTTTAATCTTCCGACAAGACTTTATGCATAATACAAAACCATTTCCGTCGCACATTTATTCTTTTTCGCTGTTCTATCAAAGGCTTTAAGAATCAATGTTTAAATAATATTTCTGAGACATGCTGCCAAGGACTAACTCAATTCATAACGTTTGACTGGACTAGCGATTAAATTTAAAAAACTTAATTTAGAAATTAAATAAAACTATACATTTCTAAAACTCTAAAAATAATGGCAAAACCACAGCGATAAATATTGAAAACATCAAACGACTAACGGATGCTTACAGTTAATCGAATCATAAATAATTTCCTAAATTTCTATCACTAAACCGGCTAATTCTAGTGAACTGCCACTTAGAACACTTTTATTTAATTTCTCGACTACTTTTGACTGAATCAAAGAAGGCCGATGGATATGTTTAGAGGATGCAACAAAGATACACACACACAGTCAGACAGACACGTCTATCTAATAACATCCCTCTTTTTTCGTCTTGGGTAAAATAGCTTCACTTCTTTAGTGGAGTACAAATGGCTGCGGAAACGTCGTGCCCCTTTTAAGAACGCTTTGAGTATCAATTTTATTCGATAGGAAATATATGAGCTGGTCAATTAAGAAATTTCACAGATCTAAGTAATTTGGTCGGTTTATGTCAAACTTAGCCGATAGATCACGTCTTTCATGGAATTGACATATTCTGACCAAATGACGAAGGTCCGTCAACTGGCTCAACTTTAATTTTCCCCATTATACTTAGTGTAAAATGAAGCATCAGTTTTTAGTAAAATGTAGCTTATAATGTTTTATTCATTTAATCACAAAAATGACAAAGGCATTTGGGAGTAGCTGTTAAGTCTTAATTTTATTTGGAATAGGTCAAACAAGAAAAAGTTTAAGCATGGAATTTAAGCATGGTCGCTTAGTAGGTATGTTATTTAAATTAATTGAAATATAATTTTTAACCCAACCCAGTATTTTCTCTCTTATGAAATTTACCATTTGAGATAATAACATTTCGTTTATTCCAGTCACAGTAACTACTTAACCAATACCAAACATTTTGTTTGAGAAGAAGTTTTTGCATTAATTACATTGGTATATGGAATAAAGGATTTTTTTACAAATATTGACATTTTATATTAAGTTTTGAATAAGAATAAGAATTTATTTATTTCCAAGAAAAAGATTTCCAAAGATTTTGATTTGATTTGACTAATAATTCAGATGTACGGCGTGAAGCTTGGCCAAAGAAGATAGGGTTTTAATTTCAAATATATATAGTGAAATTGTTTAATATTTTAGCCGTCCGCTAGTAAAGAACGAAACGGAACCGGGAGTAGGGGATACGCGCAACGGGAATATTGTGAGAACTGGGACAGATCCAACGTCCGCCCGACGGACGGACTCAAACTAGTTTATTTTTAATATTCCCGGCAATAGGGGAACTATTTACTGACAACGCTTAATATAGATTCTCCTTTTATGGAATTCTACTGACACTTACTGATAAAATTGCTAAAATTTTCTAATATAATGCGTTAAATTAAAGCTAATGTAAGAATTATCATTTTTAACAAAAAATTTAAAAACCAACTTCCAAGGAAAAAACTAAAAAATAATAAAAATAAATTTCAATAAACTGAACTGAAATAAAATTACTTCATAATAGGTATTGTTTTAGAAATTGGCAAAAACTTAACTGTTTCTGGACACAATCTTCATAATTCTGAAGTCAGTACCATATCCATTTAATCATAATTCAATCTGAAATCTTTTGGGGAGAATACATATTTATTTATGTCCTATCATTATTTATTAAAAATAATAATATTATTTCTCTCTTTTTACTTATCTAGTAAACTCGGCAAAATACAAAGTATTTTATATAAATCGTTTATGACCGTATTATATACTTCTGAAATCGTAGGAATCGACAAAATAATATCTGTCTTATTATATATCTGTCTTAAATACTAAAAAAATTAATAAAAATTTATGATGCCTAGTGTGATTGTAGTGATAATTATGAATATAATTTACGTAGTGCTACTTGCTTTGCGTTCTTAAAACAACGTTGAAACCCTCAAAGTTGTGACTATTAAGGTATCGAGAGTTCTCTCGTTACAGTCGAAAATTCTATGGTATACCTATAAGAAATTTTGCTTTTTGGTAGCATTGCTTAGGACTCTTTTCATAAAACGAAATTATTATTTATAATCTATTATAAATACTTTATTATTATTAATAAAAGGTTTCCGCATACATTTTCAGGTGTTCTAGGTCCACATTGTCATGATGCATGGTGTGATTAGTATAGTTTATAAGTGCAGTTATTAAACTTAATTGCGAAGATTCCTGTAACAAGTACTTTGTGGTTTCTGGTAACCGTGTTGTGTTGCTCTAAGCAACCTTAAGTAAAAGCAAAAAAAATACGGTAATTGTTTGGTCTTTACATGTCAAATCCTGTAGCATTTTTTTTAATTTTCACTAAATATCTCATCGTAATAATTAACTCAAAAAACCACTAAGGGTACTAATTTTAAAGGCGTTCAGTGCTCACTGGTCGTTTCTTTCAAAAGATGCCTTACAGCTAGAGTGGTATTTCTTGTTAACCATTTTGTACTTTACAGACTCTAGCAACTAATTAATTTCTCCATTGTTATGGTCCTGGACTGAACATAAAA
The DNA here is from genome assembly GCA_026546445.1 of Cyclargus thomasi. Taxonomy (NCBI): domain Eukaryota; kingdom Metazoa; phylum Arthropoda; class Insecta; order Lepidoptera; family Lycaenidae; genus Cyclargus; species Cyclargus thomasi. Next base: position 7,995 of record JAOTAV010000247.1, on the reverse strand, counting down.
GCAACGTTTTAAGTTTTCAGTGGAAACGTCGTGGTTTTATTGCACAATAAATAAAATTATAAATAGAGAGATTATGTCTGGAGCTTGATTTATTGTGGTTACGCAGCTGAAGGTGTATTGTACTTAGAAACACAACTTTCTGCCTCGCACAGTAACACTCTGGAATGAACTATAACCAGCAGTATTTCCGGACCGCTACGACCTGCAAACCTTCAAGAAGAGAGCGTATTCCCTCTTAATAGGCCGGCAATGCACCTGCTATTCTTCTGATGTTGCTAGTGTCTAGGAGCGGCAGTTGTTGTTTTCCATCACGTAACCCGTTTGCTCGTTTGCCCCTTTATTTTATATAAAAAAAATAAAAGTTTTTAAGCAGCCTGTAAAAAATATAAGTCTTATAAGGTACTATGTATAATATGAGCTACAAATAATAATAACTATAGAAAGGTAGCTCCGTCAAAAATTTTTACGAGGCTTATCAAAAAACCTAGGTACACATTTTCAATATTTGTCTTAAGTAGCATTGGGCTAATTTAAGAGGTCAGAATCAAAATAGGACTTACCTACGTTTTCTTAGTATTGATTGTTTGTAGGATCTAAGAAATAAATTTAAACTAGTGAGGGGCCGAAACTATTATTAGTGTAGTCTAATTCGAATGATGTTGAGTACATTCATTAAGTACAATCAGGGAAGCGGAAACAGAGCCAGATTAGGGATCTAAATAAATTGGTCATTTTATGTCAAACCCAATCGACAGACCATGACTTACATGGAATTGACATATTCCCACAAAATGACGTAGGTCCGTCAACTGGCTATCTTTCAATTTCGCCCATTATACAAAAATATTATATTTTGATGTAAACTGTTTACTCACTTTCAAAAACTTGTTTCATTAGCAAAAGTTAATATTATAATTGTTATAATGTCGTCATGAAGGTGCTTCATCTTTTCTACGCACACTTATATTCTTTTATTGTATCACACCTAAAAATACTTAAAAAAAATATTATGGAAATCTATTCTAATAATAAAAGGCTGAAGAGTTTGTTGGTTACAACATATAGCTAATCTCAAAAGTTTTTGAGATTACTGCGAGAAGAACCGGCGTAAGAAACTCGCAAGGCAAACTGTTAATAAAGTTTAAATATGTTGAATACCCTCTACTGTAAATAAAAATACCACTATTATAAACATGCTGTGCTACAAAAGCGTAGCACCTTCCTAGCACATTATTATATTCCTTCATATCACTTTCCCTCCGATCAAAACCATAGAAATTCCACAACACTTAAAACATTGTGGTGAAAAAGTTTATTTAATACAAATAGTATTACCATACCATACAAAAAAAAAAATACAACTTAACAAAGTACACTTTTATTAAGGAACACATATTTTGTTCCCAGCAGCAATATTGCGTAACAGTGTCTTAAGCAAATACAGTGGTAATGATTATCATGATGTTTTGACAGGAGTAGCAGTCGAAGCAGCTGGAGGAGGCATGCGGCGATGACGCGGCGTGGTCCGCGCGCCATGTCCTGCTGACATGGCAGTCAGCCGCTCCGCCCTCCTTACGCTGGCAGCTCTCACAGCACTCGCCGGTAAATATTTCATAAATTATACTTGCTGATTCGACTGACCTTTGTCTAAGTAATGACTAAGAAAGGACACATTGTCACATTGTTGATCGTATTTTTTAAGTTAGATCCAATCACATATGGCGTACTAATCAAATGTATAATCGTTTAGGCTATAGCTGAGGAGTCAATTAAGAATAACCTAGTTCGCACGAAATTTCTATGTACTATCGGTCGCCATGTGGTCGAAATTCGAGTATAAATATATAAATTTAGTAAGGGTGTATAAAAAAACTACAATTTATTTTCAATTTCATCACAGACTTCAATTTGGCATAAAAGTCTCGTTACCAGGTCATTAAATTAAAAAAAAAAACACAGACGTCAACCATAAACAATATAACATTCCGTGTCATGTCGAAATATTGTAGTGGGCGTTGCTTTTATTTATTAAAAATATGTAAAATAAAAGCATAGTTTAAAATAAAATTGGTATTCCACGCTCCTCCTCCAAATCAACTATAACTGAGAGAAATTTCATGCTTTTACATCTACACGTCTTTCGGCAAAAAGGATACAAAATTTTCCGGCTCGGGTATTAATTAAAGATAAAGAATTTTAAAAATATTGCTAACTTTTTTACTTAAGTGAGCAAACTTTAGACTACGAATTATTTAAAATATGATTAATTTATCTCAAATCTTGAGGTGAACTATTGAAGTAAGTTATTGGTTATTGTAAAGGTAGCACCAACGATATTTTAATATGCAGATAAAATAGTTTTGATATATAAATTGTACGTATTTAAATTATCGTTTAACCATCATTTACATTAAAACTTATACTAAGCCAACCAACCACCCTATAAAATTACCCTATACCAACTCGAATCTGGCAAAATTTATACGATAAAAGAAGATATTCAAAACTGCCATAAAACCAGTTCTTACGTACATAAAATCAGTCTGGGAAAATATTGGTTAGTCAGTCGCAGTTCGACGGGATTGTGTGGAGGGTTCTTATATTCGACGGGCTTATCGCGCTTGCATAGTTTCAGAGTTATCGATATTTTCACTTTATCTCAAACAATAACATGACTAAAGTATTAGTGTTTTATTTTAATGTTTCTACGCGCTTTTGGCCGCGGTGTCGCTACTGGAAATAGAAAATTGCGTCTTTGCCAAAAAAATCTATTGGTTGCTTCGTTTGTTCTTACTGGTACCCTACAAGTAAGAACAAACAAACACACATTCCCATTCATAATATTACTGCAAAAAAGCGCAGCTTTATGAGAGCTTGCGACATATAAATCCTTATGATATTGGATTTTGCAAAGTAGTCTTTGACTGTGAAATGTGACAAATTTTTTAAATAAAATTTTACGGCCCATCAGAATACATGTAGGATTATGGACACTTAGTTCATTTAGTTTATTTTTACAGTAAGCACATGTAAACTCGTAAATGGTGTTAGTGTTACAACATTATTCTTTTCTATAATTATCTACACATACTAGTTGACCCCGCAGACGTTGTCCTGCCGAGCTATTTTGTGAATCTAAACCATTCTCAGATCCCCTTGAACACACACAATACATTTCATCAAAATCGGTCTAGTCGTTTAAGAGAAGTTCAGTGACATACACACTTACAGAAGAATTATATATATTTAGATACTCAAATTACTATGCTAAAGACCAAGCCTTAATCTCTTATAGTTTTTTTAGTAAAGTGCACCACAAACCTGTAGTATTAGTAGGATATAGAGGACTCGCTTCGCTCGCTCAAATATGTTTTTGACGATATGACTGTCAGCTCTGAATTACAGAGTAAAGAAATAAAATCTAATTTTATGAAGCCGAAATTACAACTTTAATCAATAACTTTACTGGTTGAATTACATGTAAGTAATTTGAGATACTTAAACTGGGACGATCTAAGAAAAATTACAATAGGCAAAATTTGTATATTTTTTTACTCTCTAATTTAATGGGTTATGTTTTACGTTTACTGTATGTTTAATCACTTACGGATTTTTTCGAAGAGTACTTCTTATTTCGGACGTTTCGGCTATTTTCCTGCGGCCGTGGTCGGGTGTACTTAGATGACTTCCAACTCTCTAAAGTTGTTAAACTACCGAAGATTTAAATTGTAATTTTTTAGATTTCCCATCTATACAGAAAGCACAGTGTTTTGAAGTCTTGGTGTGTTTTATCTGTTCGCCTTGCCTTTTTTGCACTAATTCTTATTATTTATGTGTGTCTTTGATACTGCTTTGCCAATGTCAAAGTTGGAGTAGTGTTTGAGGAAAATGTCTCTTAAAAAGCAACTTTGTCTTCCTTATTACAGTTTTATGGGCCTCATAAAGTAAAACTGTATACAGACAGTTAAAATATACTAAGTGGTTATCTGTTTTATAATAATGTAAGAATGACCTTTACGGCGTTAGATTTATGACTATTTTTGGATTAAACTTAGCTTACTTAAGTCTGCCCTCCCTGTTATTAACATTAAAAGACTTTTAACTTAATACATTTTCCTTTGTCAGAACTTTAAGACTTTATAAATTAAAATTATTGCTTTATTATACAACTAGAAGACACCAAAATTCGTTCGACTCCAAAAATCGTTTCGCGAGAACCGTACGTTTTTTTTTAAATAAAAGTATCCTATATCCTCTCTCTGGTATTTAAATTCTTTCTATACTAAATTTCCGCAAAATAGACATACATTAAAATTTAGAAATCTCTAAAAAAACACTTTAAAATTAAAAATCTGCGTCAGAGATAAGCAGTATTTGTTGTGTCGTTTTTATTTTCTGTATATTTTTACCCGACTTCCAAAAAGGAGGAAGTCATATGTTCGGCTCTATATATTTTTATAGGTTCAACAATTACTTTGCCGCTTATGAACGGATTTTCAAAATTCTATCGTACTTGTATAATGTATAGGTTTTCATTTCAATTTCGTGTCATGTTCATAAAATGGTGATCTTATGATGAGATCCATGAGAAATCGAGGAGACCTCTTGAAAATTATATAATTCAAATTAAATATAGAGATTTTTACTTTTACTGAAAGATTTGAATATATGAAACATATGTTACCAAAAAATAAGATTTGATACCAAGTTGTGCTATGCTGATTTCGGTGCTGTAAAGGAAACTGCAGGCAGGCATATACTATAGTATACATTTTATCAATCATCATCATCACCAACATACATGTCTTTCACATCGAAGCAAAAATTATAAATAGCCGCTTATAGATCGACTTTTAAAAATATTATAGTGTTATCCGATTTAGTTACGATCGAAGAAATTGATTAAGAACCAGTTGGAGAATCTGTGTTGTTTGGTCGGATTATGTCATTTCCATCCCACCAAAAACATTTTGTAAAAAACAGACCAAGTCTCGATTAAGCTGCTTGTTTTTCTTGGCGTGCCAAGTCAAAGGATCCTTAGTACCTTTTGTTTATTGTCATAGTTAATGTTATACATGACTGGCCTTTGACCATCATTAATTCGTTAGTGGGTAAAAGTCAAAGGCCAGTCGTGTAACGTTTTTTTCTAGGAAGTCAGCTTTAAACTTGTTACCGATTTGTATGTGCAACAAATAATAAATGAATATATCTAAGAATTACATCCATCTTGAAGCTCGAAGGCGGTGAAGGGCAGTTAGTGGGAGGGTAATTTGTTATCATCTTGTCAGTTACGACGGCGATGGATAAATAATTGGATTGCCTCTATCACGAAACTCTCAACGTTTATTTTGCCAAGGTACAATGGGCGAAATTAAAAGAGAGACAGTTGACGTACCTACGTCATTTGGTCGGAATATGTCAGTATCTATCAGCTGAGTTTGACATAACGTGACTGAATTACTTAGATCCCTGATCTGTATCTGTTTCATATTCTCCTGATCGTACATTTTTTTTTTTATTTGTAAAATATAAAAATAAAAAAAAACCGTGAGATGCATAACAGTTTATAGATACATCATCATGTGAAGGCATTAAATTAACAAATAATTCAACTGAATAAATGTATTTTATTATCTCAGTCAGCTAACTCTGTATACCTCTCAAAATTTTGATTTTGTAAAGTAGCTTTGACGTTATTTACGAACAAAAATCCAAACAAACAAACTGTCTTATTTGTAATAACTGTGATAATTGTTATGTGTATTATCTAGTTATCTTTATACATTTCTAATTATTTTAACTAAAGTTTATAAAGGTTCATTCAAATCGGTATTCCGCTAACTAGTCCATGAATATTAGAGTCTTGAGTGACTTATAGTCGAGCTGAGGCAAACCAGTCAGACTTGAGTCTTGAAACTGTAATAGCGTCTTGCCGACGAAAGGTATATTAAAAAATTCTATGACTATTGAAAGTTGTTCATAGTAGTTCATTTTAATAATAATAACAATATTCATGGACGCTTCACACCACGTCAATCTGGCCCTGTGCTAAGTACCCGAAGAACTTGTGTTACAGGTACCAGACGACGGAAATATATTTAATACTTTACAAATATTTAAAATTTTTATTATATGATACACATATTTAATATACATCCATGACCCAGGAACATTGAAAAACTTTTTGTTCCGTCGGTGGGATTCGAACTGGCGTGAGCTAAATTTTCATATTAAAATGTTCAAAGAAATTTACCGCTTACCTGATACCATTGTAATACTAGGTAGGCCCGCGACTTCGCTCCCATGGAACTAAAAATCAGGCGCAGGACCGAGCAACGAGCAGCTACAACTAGTATTAGGCTGGTCGCACACGTCCGGACAGGCTTTCTGAATTATTCTGATTCAGAAAACGCTCGACGTTATGATTCTTTAGAGTCGTTATGTAAAAAGCAGGATCTGAAAAATCTGTTTGTGCGTAGTGCATGTTGCTATTGTTCGGTGTCTCTCCGTGGTCTAGTGGTACAGAGTTCGGTTTTTCACCCGAAGGTCGTGGGTTCGATTTCCGTGTTGGAAACATGTTATTTCCAAATTTCGTTAGGACAATGCAGGCTGGTCACATGAGTGTCTAACAAGTAAGATGATGCATGCAACGGATGGGCAAGTAAAAAGTCGGTTCTGCGCCTGATCTTTCGTCAGTCATTCGTTCCACTGGGTCATGAGAGTAAAGGAAGAAAGAGTGCCCTTGTGTACTGCGCACACACTTGGGCACTATCAAAAATTACTCCTGCGTGACAGGCAAGATTTCTATGAAACCGGCCACCGTCACCAAAACCGGTGTTGAAGTTATTATATTATAGTCTTTCTGAATTAATTAACTGAATTCAGATGCGGGGTTCAGAAAGGCCGTATGACGTACGTAGCCAGTTTTAATTTAATAGAAAGTCGATCAAAATAGAGAAGCGTGCATTCTCGTATAAACCGTGTTCGAACTTATGCTCGCCGTCCCTGTAGTTAGTTTGATCATTACGTCATACGCTCGCACATCACCGTCCAAATACATTTCTAACTGTATCAGCTTCGAAGTCGCTCGTATTTAAATCAATGTTATTTCCAAATTCTCTCTTTATTCTACTGCTGTGGTTTGGGTTCAGAACTTAATAGTTTGGAACTAATTTTGGCGATCCTAATTTGTACCGTAAATTGTTATTTTGTTTTGTTTTTTGTTTTATAATATTATTTCGCTTAACAGTATTAAAATTCACAATGCATATATAATTATACAAGACGATGTCCGCAACGCCGTTGCACAAATATTCGTTTATCGCTCGGGATCCGTACATTTTTCCGCGATAAAAAATACCCTATGTCCTTCTCCGGGACTCAAAGTATTAAACCATAACAAATTTCAACAAAATCGGTTCAGCCGTTTAGGCGTGAAGAGGTTACAGACGGACAGATAGACCCACATTCACTTGTATAATATTAGTATTGATTTGCTCTAATAACTATGAATTAAATATTCCATAAAATGTATCAAACAATGTTTTTGCAAATTTTGGATCAGATTCTATACTAACTGTAACCCTCCTTTTTACCCCCTTAGGAGATGAATTCCGTAAAATCTATTCTTATTAGTCACCTTTGTCAAACGGAGAATTTATACTCTCTCCAAATTTCATGTTTCTACGATCAGAAGTACTAGGCTGTAGGTTGATTCCTAAACGCATATAGTTCAGGACAAAGGATTTTATATAATAATATAGATTATGGGGTATTCCTTATCTGTATACCAATATTTTTAAAATCCACTGAGTAGTTTTATCATTATAGATTTACAAACATAAAAAAACAAACAACATGTGTACCAAATATTAAAGTAAAACAATAATAGGGAATATGCGTGTAAAACAAAATTTAATGAATGCAAATTATTACGATAGTGGGTTAAAAGATATACAGAATGACAAAAAATCTCTGAATTCTGTTGATAAATAA
>JAOTAV010000246.1:0-10693 GCA_026546445.1 Cyclargus thomasi | reverse complement strand
ATCTTCCGCCATGAACTGAGAGTGCAATTTGGATTGCATCAAAGTGCACCTTTGCGTGATGTTTGTTCCCGCCGTGTCGAACCCCCATTATATTTATTAGTGTGAGGGTTTAAGTTTAAATTTTAAAATCATTAAAATTACGATTTTTGTCTAAAGACATTTATTTAAAGAGAGTAGAAAGTAGTTTTAATTGTCTTTGGTTAAAAGAATCTACCACATATAAACTTATAGTTACATACAGGAAACAATGTTTTAATAAATTTAATAACTTTTACAATTTTATCAATTGACAATAAATACATTGATTTTTATTATTTAAATTATTATTTTTACGTTGCTATTTTAAGGGTATTATTTATCAAATTATATAATAAACTTATTATAATCGAAAGCATAAATCAAAAGGCAAGAAAGAGACTTAGGTTCCAACGTATATTTGGATATATATTTTAAGTTCGTGATATGATATTTAAGAATTAATATTGATCATAGAGAAAAAAAAAACAAAAAAAGAGCTTAACGTATCACATTTTCCCTAATTCAATAATTGTCATATAATTTGCCAAATTCGTGATAGTTTCAATAACGTGTGATAAAATTAGAGAGACTTAATTTGTACGTATAAACCCTAATAAGTAATACAATTCCTTAAAATGTTTGTAATATTCTGTAAAGTGGACACTTACTGACGAGACGAATATAACACAATGTAAAAGGGTCCCTAAACGATCATGCAACGTGATATCCATGACGTCAGAGTATATATGGAGGAAGCAGACTATCTTGGACCCCATACGCGATTTATTACTGCATACGGCCTGTGCTGCTACTTTTAGCTAAATTTTATTAGTGAATATTGACTATTAATTCGCAAACGTCAGTACTACAACAATAACCCTTAGACTTCTACAGGGTGTAATAAAAATGATAAAACTTTGAGGATCGCATGTGTCCCTGAAAGCGAACATTTTTTTTGTGTTTTGTATGGGCAAACTCGTGTCACTTGGGCGTGTCATAAAAATGATTTCGCTTTCAGCACTGCCGCTTTCACAGTGAGCTCTATGTCGGGGACACGTATGATCCTTAAAGTTTTATTACTTACTTTTGTTACACCCTGCATATAATATGTATACTCTGACGTAGTGCACGTCTTGCATGATCGTCTGGGGGCCATATAATTGTAATAGTTAAAAAAAAGAGTTTGTTGTAAATAAAAAGTAATACAAAAACATTATCTGTGAAACTACTGGTTGAGCCGTCCGAGCTTTAGCGAGACTAAGGACCACTTACTGATAAATGCCGTATAGCCTTTCCACAACATATGGGTTACCTGAAGGAAAGCAACTGCCGTCGCCCATGTGACTCGCGACATCAAAAGAGTCGCAAGTGCGTTGCCGACCTTTAGGAGGGAGTAGGGATAGGGAGACTAGGGAAGTAGGGCCACCGGTAAACTCACTCACTGAACGAAACACAGCACAACGCCGTTTCACGCCAGTTTTCTGTGGGGCAGAGGTACCTCCGGTCGAGCCGGCCGATTCGTGCCGAAGCATGGTTCTCCCACGGCAACGAGCATATTTTTATGTAAATTAATTTTTCACTTCCTACAGTACCATTTTCCAGTAAATGAAGGCTATTTTATTTTATTTATTAGTGTGTATGGTGCAAAGTCACGCGTTTAGAGTGGCCAATTTTTTATCCTCCATATTAGTCACAGTCTCCTGAATAACTGTGCCAAATATTAAGTCATATCCGCCGGGAACTATTGCATGTTTCCTTTAAATTATCATTGTGTGAATTCGAGCGACAAAACTTCATAAGAAATGTCAAAACTTGTATGAAATTCTGTGCCTAGTTACTTTGTTTTCAGTAGAACTGTTACGTCACATGAATCACGTCTCCCCCGACAGAGAGCAAACATTGACCCTGAAAGAAAACAAAAAAAACATTAGCTAAGATAGGAAAAATATTATAATATCTATGGACGCTACACACCACGTCAGTCCGGCCCCGTGCTAAGTACCCGAAGGACTTGTGTCACGGGTACCAGACAACGGAAATATATTTAATACTTTTATAATATACACATATTTAAGATTTTTATTATATGGTACACATATTTAATACACATCCACGACCCAGAAACTTTAAAAAACTTTTTGTTCCGTTGGCGGGATTCGAACCCGCGATACCGGTGTGAGCTACCAAGGTGCTCAACCACTGCGCCACAGAGGTCGTCAAAATATTATCTTTCATACAGTAAAAAAATATATTACTTTTGGTTAATCACATTCTAGCTTTGCCTTAGGCTTCATTTACGTGTAATTTGAAAATTGGTAGGAATATTTTTTTTTTTCGAGACCAAAAGTTGCCTGTTACAACCCTTATCAACTAAGTCTTTCCTAAAATTATGCCGCTGGCTATTACCGCCATCTTGTGGCGTGGTAAAAACTTAACTTTACCTAGTTATAATACAATTATTACCTGGTTCTAACCAACTTATAAGTTACTAGACGACGCCCGCGACTTTGTTGCGCCAAAATTAGTTTATCGCGCGATAACCGTAGTGTTTTTTTTTTCTGGATAAAAAGTACCATGTGTCCTTTCCCGGGGTTCAAAGTATTTCTGTACCACATTTCATCAATATCGTTAAAGTAGTATAGGCGTTAAAGCGTAACATACAGACAGAGTTACTTTCGCATTTATAAGACTTTTATACAACTTCTTCTTCTGGTTTCTATACTATGTACTTATATATTACTAGTTGACCCCGAATACGTTGTCCTGCCGAGCTATTTTGTGTCATCAAAATCCAGGTCCAGTCGTTCAAGAGAAGTCCAGTGACATACACACTCACAGAAGAATTATATATATTAAGATGTGGTTACACAACTTATTACCTGGTTCTTGTGCGCGTTGTCCTGCAGCATCAGTTGCGTCATGTAGAAGGACGTGAGCGCGTTGCCGCCGAGCGCCGCCGTGTACGCACGAACTATGGCCATCACCTGGAAAATCAATAATTTAAATATTACACATGAGAAGTAACAGCGCTTATAGGACAAAATAGGGACTATCCATAAAGTATGTTACACTCAAAGGGGAAAGGTTGGGGTAGACGATTTGTGACATGGCGTGACATTGGAGTCCTAAGTTTTGTGACACAACATTAAAAAATTAATGGTGACGTCACACAAGGGAGGGGAGGGATTTTAAAAATGGGGGTGCCCGCCACCGCACCACTCGACAGGGCCACGCCGATATTTCTCACCTCGCACGTGAAGGTGTGCAGGAACCCGCTGAGGCCGCCCAGCTCGCGCACCGCCGTCGTCTCGCGCACGAACAGCAGCCGCAGCGCGCACACCCGCCGCCCCGCGCCGCCCGCGCCCGCCACCGCGCCGCTCGACAGCGCCACGCGACCAGGACCCTGAGCATGCATATGTCCATACCAATATAATAAACGCAAAATTGTCTGTTCTCTATCTATTTGTCTGTCTGTTCGCTCTTCACGTCCAAACCACTGGACCGATTGTCCGTAAATTTGGTTCTTGAGTCCCGTGGAAGGACGTAAGATACTTTTTATCTAAGAAAAATGTACGGCGGCGAAAAAATAAAATTTCTTTAAAGATAAACTACGTTTTGTGTTAGTTTTGTTCCGTGATTTCTGAGAATTGCAAAAATATATACAACGACTGAAATGAAGTCAGTCGGTCTTCGACCAGACAGAGCATACTATATCGCTCGGTCGGAAGTTCTTCCTGTACTACGCATGCCTAAGAAGATATAGCAACACTTACCGGCCCGTTATTCTTCTCCTCCACCTGGTCGGGTGGGCTCTTGACGAGTTGCTCCTCGTCTAAAGCGAAGATGTCGTCATCATCATGGTTACCGTTCTTCTCAACAGTGGGCTCTACCTTGGCCGGGTCCTGCAGCGGTATGGCAGTCCCGGAAACGACAAGTTGGATTTCATCCTGAAATGTTGAATGAACAGTTCTCAGTATTGTTTCTACATCGTCAAGTTAGTAATTCAGAGGCTCGGTGCGGGTAGAGGCGTGTATCAATAAGAAGCGGGAGAGCCATGCTTTGGCTAATAGATCGGCTCTCAGGGAAATACCACGGACTCATAGAAATCAGGCGTGAAACAACATTAAGCTTTGTTTCGTCCACTGAGTGAGTTTACCAGAAACCCAACTCCTTACACCTCATTCTCTATCCCCATTTTCGTTCCCTTGGAAAAACCTAGAAGACATTATCCCACGAATTTTAATATCCCGAAAAATGAACGCAATGAACACATTTTCGCTCAACGGATTAACGAGAATCATTTAGGACTTAACATTTGTACACGATGAAACCTCTCCAAATCTTTTACCTCAACTGCACGCATACGTGCGTGCAGGACGTTATACTCACGTCTGGCAGGTCGAGGTGGTAAGTGGGCGCGGCGAGCGCGGCGGGCTGCAGGCGGCGAAGTTTGTACCGCGCGGCCGCCAGTGCGCCCGCCACCATGCGCTCCGCCTGACCTCCGCCGCCGATGCGTGCACGCCACACCTGCACACACACGTGTTTTTTATAGGGGTGTAACCGAGCTAACACCGATGCCGATGCCCACGAACACTTGTAGCTTCGCTATACGTAATTTAACCGACGATTTAATACGTGAATTTAGGTGGGGCGAGGCCCGAAGCAATCACGAGGACACTGTGTAATAATGCACACACTACAAACAAACACTTGCACACGCTCACACTAAGATTCGCTCGCGCACTTTACGTCCAAAGTGAAGTTCGCGAGCGTTTTTCCTTATATTTATTAACGACCTATGTTCTGTACTAATTTTTTCTTTAAAAATGCTGATGACTTCAAATTAATAGAATAGTTTACCCCAAGGACGACGTTGCACACTTACAGGCTGATCTTGATTCATTAAATGCGGGGGGTGTTACTAATAAAATAAGACTAAACCCCTCAAAATGTTTCTACATGAAATTTACCCGAGAAAGAAACAGCGACTGCACCAATGTGCTGTGATAAAGCCAGTTTGTGAACCTTTATTAAAAAAAAGTGTAGTACTAACAATCTTCATAGAAACGGAGCGCGCACGGTGTGTGTCGCTGCACGCACACAAAGTTGTGAGTCTCGTACTGACAAAACCGCGGAGATGTGTGCTTGTGGCGCATAAACACAAAAGTCTAGACACACATGCAAGTCGCGCACGGTCCGCTTCAATAAAAATGACCTGTTTGGTACTATATGCGTACCTGTGTAAAGGCGTGTGGCGGGGCACGTGCGGGGCGTAGCGCGGACGACATCAACACGGACGCCGGTCGCCGCTCTGCCAAAGCACGGGCTGTCTCCACCTGTAAAAGTCAAATATATTCGTAACTTCCATTCATACTTCCATACTAATATTTAAATGTTCGAAATTCTGTCTGTCTGTCAACCTTTAATGCCCAAACCGCTGCAGACTGACGTCGTTGAAATTTGGTGTGAAGATACATTGAGTACCGCAGAAAGACTACTATTCTTACATACTACATATAAACATGCCAAACGTCATAGTTGTATATACGATTTCACATGAATACGGGCGCAACACGACTTGTGTGAGACAGAGGCACACATAGAACGAGACGGGTATACGTACGTCCTCGGCCTCGTCCAGTTTGAGCACGCAAGAGTCCTTGTCCGCATGCTCACGTGTGTGAGAGAGGCGTAGATAGAGCAAGAAAGGGTATACGTATGTCCTCAGCCTCGTCTAGTTCGAGAACGCAAGCTTTATGCCCATATGCTAAAGTGTGCGAGAAAGACGGAGGGATAGAGCGAGACTGGTATACGTACGTCCTCGGCCTCGTCCAGCTCGAGCACGCAAGCGTCCTTGTCGGCACACAGTTCGAGGGCCGGTGCCTCCTCCCCCTCGCACTCCGGTAGGACACCATTAGGTATGTGTTCTGGAGCTAAAATGAGAAATCTTCATTAGACTAGTATCTACCCGCGGCTTTGCCAGCGTGGAAATGAATAACCCTGCGGAAGCATTAATTCGGAACAAAGAAAATTGTAAATTCTAAGTCGTTAATACCTAAACTGTATATTTAACCCTTCGTAGGTGCGTTCAACTCTGTGGTAATAAATAAATCGGGCAAGCACTTTTTTAAGTTTATTTGTAAAAATCATAAAAATAATTCGTCTTCATTAATAGGGTAAAAAAGGTCGACAAATACTGGTATAGTTTATTAAATACTAGCTTTTGCCCACGGCACAGCTCGCATGGTTCTCGAATTTCATGTAATCGTTATCTGTCGCCGTTTGTCATAACGCGACCAACTTACTTAGATCATCTAGCTCCACATAAACTTCCCTGTTAGTACATAATACAAACTTACCGACATCATATCCGTTTGCTGTCTTATTGGCATTGAAGGTGTCCCACAAAGCTTTCTGAATCTCCATTGCGTTTTTGTCGTTTTCTGATGCCTGAAATTAAACAATGTATCCGTCCATAACGATATTTTTTTATTCTATATGATCCAAATCAATACTAATAATAAAAAGCTGAATAGTTTGTTATTATGTTTGAACGCGCTAATCACAGAAACTACTGGCCGGCCAAGGCCAAAAAATAGGCCAAGGGAAAATGTTGCAAAACGGAATAATTTATAGAGTTTTACGCGGACGTAGTCTTATAATTAGCTACTTATCTCTTATAATTAGCTACTTCTTTATAAAAAATTAATAGAGAGAGAGCGCCCGTGGCCTAGTGAGTAGACCTTACGTTCGCACTAGAGCAGGTTCGAGACCGCGTAGAAGCGTGTACCAATAAAACATTTTCTGATATTAAGAACATAATACGGACGCTTACTTCAATGCCGTAGGAGAGTCATGCTTCGGCATGAATGGACCGGCTCGACCGGATAGATACCACGGCCTGTCACAAACCTTAGCACATCGTTTTTGAGCCTATTCAATACAAAAATACAAAGAAATACAAAGGTTCCCTCTTTAAATTATTAGTATAGATAGAGAAGTAATGTGAGTCTTTCGTGTCTGAAGCTTATCAGTGTCTTGCAACTGGTAAATTAACCGCCAACCAACTAACGCTCGCACTGAAACAGCACGCACCAATAAGAAATATGTGTGCACGTACTCCGCTCTGATTGGTCGGAAGTACCGACCAATCAGAGCGCAGTGACTTTTGGCGGATTTTTTTCCGCACAAAACTAATAACATTTCCGCTTTTCTGGTTGTATGCTCGAAGCTAAAGCCAACCTTAATACGGGGCGGCGAAGGCGGCGGTAGCGCGGCGAGACGCACCGCAGCGCCGCTCGCCAGCGCCATGACGCACCGCTCGCCGATCGCGACCTGCGTCTGTAGCGAGAACAGTGCGTTCGCGCCCTAAAACAACAGCGTCAGTTAGATCCTGCTACTTTAAATAAGAGATTAAGGTGACATGTTTCATGAAATTCGGTTGTACCGTTTAACGTTACTACTTAATAAACGGTCTGTGAGGGTGAAAGTTTGATTGAATAGCCAAATCTTTGCGAATATTAGGAACAGAATTATCTTATACACAAAGGTATAAGATAATTCCGTTCACGACGCGATTCCGCGCAGAAACCGAAACGTTCTCACGTTAGCTCCTGGCACTTTTAACAGAAGTTTCCAAAATCGGGAACGAATCCGCGCGGAATCGCATCGTGAATCAGGGGACAGGTGTTTAATGTGATCCGGAGTGTCGAATCAATATTATGGGTATGTTTCACCACTTGCCGTATGGGCCTTTTAGGCTAACCTAACCCACAACTTATCTGACAGATGGTATATGGAGAATCTGTCAAATAAGTTAATATTTATTCATGGTCGAATAATAATATAAATAGTTAATATTTATTAAAAAATAAATAAACTATAATAATAATAAAAAAATAGTTAATATTTATTCATGGTCCGTCAAAAACATGAACAGAATTATTTCAAAACTTATAAAATATGGTATGTTACCGATGACGTCACACGCACAGAGCACTTCGAATTTTCTGATCAGAGATTCGGATATTGTGCGGCAGAACTAAAACTGCAATCCCTCACCTGCATCCTCAGCTTGGCGAGCAGCAGCTTGTGTAGCTCGTACTCTAAGAAGGGCAGCTGGTCGGACAGGTCCCGAGCGCCGGGCTCCGCCGCTGGTGGGGCGCGGCGGCCACGAGCCGCTGTAATATAAAGGGTCGCAGATCAACTTGACAGCGTCAAACTAATTTAGTTATTTGCCTGTGTGGGAATATCCCATGTTGAAATATGTGTGGCCGCCGCAAAGGAAGATCTTCCGATCGGGTGAGATGTTATGCTCGGTTATACCGAAGCCCACGTGATTGATTACGCTGCCGTATATATAGCGGCGGGCCCAGAAAACTCCGATAGCGCGATGAAGAATTGTAGCACTAATTGTGGGTACCACAACACCCGTCAGTACGTTTTGCCAAAATTGTTTTATAGCCGGGGAACTGTATATATTTTTTTTGGAATAAGAAATGTCCTATATCCGCCCCCGGGACGCATTTGTGTGTGTGTGCGCGTGTGTGTGTGTTAACTTATGGTTGTCTTATTCTAGCCGTCCATGGGAAATTGTGCAACGCGTGTGTTTGTGCTTTGTCTGTACTTCTGTCTATGGCATTATAGCTGTCAAGCAATAATTATTCTCACCGACAGCAGTAACAACGACGGACTTTCCGTATGATACTAGCCGGTTCGGCTTGGCGCACGTCGCCAGCAGCACTGTGGGGACACGCGCTCGACTGCAACACGAAAATACAAGCTCTGTTATTCCTAATGAGACACATTTGACAAATCATCACTTCTCCCAAAAACCTTCCCTGGACTGCTATGAATATTTCAAGTCTAAAATTAACCAAATCGCTCTAAATTTTCTAGAGTTTTAGCGAAACTGACATACGATGTGCACGATATAAAAAAGTTGTCTTTTGGACAAACTAGTGGGGCGCTTACCCGTAGTAAGCGCCCCACGAGTTTGTCCATGCAAATCACAAAAAAAAAATACTTGCAGTGCTGCTACATTCACAGTTAACACTATACTAGGATCACATATGAAACTCGAAGGATTAGCACTTATTTTTGTTGCAGCTTTTGTACTCTAGTGTTGGAGCTATGTGTATAGTTAGTTACCTAACTTAATAACTACCTAGTTATTAAGGTAAGCATTGTTTACTTGGACGGCGCCTGCTGCGTCACTGTTACATGTATAAAAGTTGTGTATTTCCAAGTGCACGCACACATAGGGCCACGCGCACAACTAAGTTGAACTATTTGTACTCACCGACAGCCCCCGCAGCCGGCCAACTCAGCGCGGTAGGGCGGGGCGCCGGGCGAGTACGGCACGTGCGCTGCGCCGCACGACTCCTCCTCCGCGCCGTCAGACACTGCCGGGTATTGACATTTGAAATTTCATTTACTTGCAAACACAATTTACAAGGTTGTAGACAGTGCTATAATTGCTATAATAAAGTAGTCAAAGTTTTTTTTTGTCATTCGACTACATATTTTCAGTCTAATTTCATAAAATTTAATTTATAACGCATATTATTTTTTACCTGTTACAGTCTCGTCACTAGCTAGGTCGCAGTCCAAGTTTATGACGGCAGCCGTACCCGACGCCGAAAGCACACACACGTCCTCTCTGCAACACAAAATCATGATTAATTCAGTTGCGTTAAAAATAGTTTTAAGCTGCGCGTACACTGCGTCGGGATTGAAGCGTATGGAGTAGACGAATCTGTTGTTTGGCAATTCTGCACTTTACATCAGTATTTTTTCTGACGACACTCCTAGTGAACGCTTCATTCACAATCTGGCTTTAAGTTTTGACGTGATTGTGGTGACGAAATAAAAGTATTCTGATTGCGATTTGGTTTAAATATGTAGTTAGCACAGTTCAACTTCTTTTAAAACACTTCTTATAATACTGTAAATATACCTTACAGGGTGCGTGCATACGCACATATGCTCGCATGCACGCACCCTATAAGGTTTGCTCCCCTTGAAGGAGATGTTAGATGCTGCTGATATTGAACATATAGATGGGAAAAATTATAACTAAAAGATTATTAATAATGATCTGTCTTCGGCAAAACGTAAAAGTTCAACGACATGCCGAACCGTACACACACGCACCTGACAGACGCGCGCTCGCTGTATCCCAGCACGGCGGTGCAGCGCAGAGCGCGCGCATGCGCACGTATCTCCGTCCGCAGCTCCGCCCACCACGCGGCGCGAGCCGCACTCTCCCCTCCCCCGTCCACCAGCTTCACCGAGCGAGAACAGACTGTGCCGCCTGTGTGAAAGAGAAGTAAGGTATAAGGGAGAAAGAGCATCAACAAGAACGTCCCAAATTTCTACTGGGAGCGTTACATCTACAATTTAGTCAGCACTAAATTAATTTGCTGGTTAAATGTCTCGAGCGACTCAAAAGCCAAGGCCGAATATATGGCAATAAATTCTCTATATATCTAAATATATCTGTATATTTATCAAACTAAAAATATGTGTAACTAAAAATGTGTATGAAAATAAATGAACGCCTTTTTGCATGCACACGGTCACCGTGCCGCGTTAGATATTTTTTTAACGGGCTTTGGCCCACCACACATTCCCACCACTGCATCTCCTGTGTCGCCAGGATCGACAGCGGTAT
>JAOTAV010000245.1:0-10695 GCA_026546445.1 Cyclargus thomasi | reverse complement strand
AGAATTCCTCTTCTCAACAAAATGTTTACTTCAACCGACTAGTTTCGTAGTTTATCCAGTTTTTTGCAAAAAATAAGCTCAGAGAAAAATTACTCGTCAGAAGAATGAAAAGCTTTCTATAATATAACATATGTTTTGGGTAATGTGCTTAACGTTTTAACATATTTATTAAATGTTAAACTTACCCTCCTGACCCATGTACAAGCCTTAATGCTTTTAAACTAAAAACAGAAGGACATAAAATAATTAATTTACGCACAACCTTAACCGTGGCTTGACACACTTGGCACTGAGGAGTTATTAGGTCGAGACTGGACCGAGATTCGATTCCCACAGTGGATCACATTCAGAGATGACATTAAACCACTAGAGCATACCGTATTCACTCGACGAGCAATTACACTGTTAGTATCAAATGACATTATTACGAAAGCAGCCATTTTGAAGGCAATAAACCTTTATAGCTGGCATACGCGCTTTTGCGTTTTAAGGCTTCGCTTTGTTTTCCTTTTGCTGTGATTTGTGTACGGAATGAAAGCGGGAAGAAATGCCCGTAACTTTGTTGACCCAAAATGCGTTAATCGTGCTGGAACGTTCATTTTTCCGGGATAAAAAGGTTCCTATGCCCTTCCCCGGGACTCAAATTATCTCCACAAATTTTAGCAAAATCGGTTCGGTTCAGTTCAGACAGACAGACACACTTTCGCCTTTATAATATTATTATGGTTTTATGGATATGTTACAAACTACATTTTATTTCTTTTCAGGTCGTTCCAGTGTCAGTGTAATGGACTTTGCCTGTTGAAAGGTTTGCAGATAAGTACGGACTTTGATGCGATAAACACAAACAAGGGGCAGCCATGCTGTCCTACGTGGTGCCCGTAGAGGAGAAGCCTCCTCCGGTGCCGGGAAAAGGTCGTCTGGCTTTGGAGCTGGCACCCAGCAGCCCAGAGCCGAGCGCAAGGAGAGCGCGGACGAATATATCCAAAGACTCCTCAACTAGTTCCTTCGCGAGTGATCTGACCATCTCCTCGTCTACGCCCACAGGGGCTCACGAGAAACCGAAACACAAGCTACTCAGCAACGGTAGCAAACACACATCCCTGAAGAGGTAAGTAGAAAATAATAGTAAGAACTCTTCTCTAATCGAGTTTTACGTAGAGGGTGAACCTATGTTGCTTAAGATCGGCATAATATATAATGGTTTAACGTGGTTTAATTACGTGATTACGTGACTAAAATCAGCCGACATATCTTTACAATTCCAACCACTGATACAGTTATATTAATACGGGACCGAGGTAGGTACGCTTCGGCTTAAAAAGTTCTTCGAATAATAGATAAAATAGTGTGAATGCCGATTGCGAGTATTTTATTGAACGCGTTTCGCGTTTATTAAGATTTTATAAGGGATTTGTAGATGTGAAAAGAATCGAAAGTGAAAAAAAAAATAGGCACTCGGAACTCCCTTTTATATTTTCCTCCTTTTCCTGGTCCTCAGACTGTTGGCAACTCGGCTCTCGGGCTTCTAGGTGTGGCGCAAAATAGCGTTTCCATACGATTTGTATCTGCGCGTACTGTGTCGGGCTAATTGTATGGAAGCGTCAAGCGAATTTTGCGCTGCGTCCCGAGTCCCGACAGACTGAGGCCCGTCACAGTTTGTCGAACCTTTAAACACATCTGAAGCACCCCGTTATGAATTTAATTTCAGGAAATGTCTTAAAAAGATGTATCCGCAGCCCACTTCGGCATGTAGACATCAATCATGTTTTGTTCATGTGGAGCAAATTATATTTTGATTGTTCAATGTAGGCTAAATGAGAGTCATTCGCTTTTTGTCGGAGACAAAAGAAACTTTACAAGTCATTTGCCGAAATTGGCACACATTTCTAGGAATAGCTCAAAGCAATCTAGTTTGTGAATGTTAATTTATCAGAGAGAAAAAAAAACATTTTTGAACCAAGCCCCATTTACTTTATAATGTCAAAAGAATTTTCAAATGCTATTGTCGAATGCCTATGATAAATCATGCCGATACATGCCATTTCAAAAAATACCACAAAATGGCTTATAAGCCCAGTTTTTCGGTACCCAATAACATACTTTATAATATACCCACTTTATAAATTTTTTTTGTTTTCTTTTGTTTTCAAATTGATTTCGTCCGTTGATTTTTCCGTTTTTCCTGCCTTCTTCACGGAGCCTGACACCTTTCCAACAATTGCAAAACCGTGGAAATCGGTTCGTGAGTTCTGGAGTGAGTGAAGTGAGTTTTTTTCTCTGGGAATTTTATCGAGCTATAACTAAAGTTTTAACCCGAAATCAAAATCAGTTTAGTCTTTAGCCTCTATCTATCTCTTATATAAGTTACCTCTAACTATTATATAAAAATAAGTCGGGTTTTCCCTCCTGACGATATAACTCCAGAACTCACGAACTGATTTTCTCGGTTTTGAATTTGTTGGAAAGGTCTCGGGCTCCGTGGGCTGAGACCATATTTTGTAGCACTTCGGCTGATTAAAGAAGATTCCGGTGTCTAAAACATAAAACTCATAAAATATGTAAAACCTCGCACTGGTAACAAGTCCACATAATCTACAGTATAAACTGCTTAAAGTTTGAGCCGTGTTATAGGTATTTGAATACAACATTTATTAATATAATTAATAGTATGTCTTGCTCTAGTTCTGATGCATTACCTCGTCATGGTTATGATAAAAAATGCATGGGTCATAATATAAACCACTAGTTGACGTAATATATACAATTATAGGAGGATAAAACAGCATAAAATAATAGGATTTAGCACTATGACGTCACTCTCTATGTCTAAGTAGGTATGCAGGTAGAACGAGTACTTTTTAGGGTTCCGTATCGAAAGGGTAAAAATGGGACCTTATTACTAAAACTTGATATCTGACTGTCTATCTGTCCGTCTGTCTTTTTCTAATAATATTTGGGGGGCATGCTAGCGAACGGGTTACCAGATTGTAAGCAACTGCCGTCGCCCAAGGACACTCGCGACATTCAAAGTCGCAAGTGCGTTGCTGGCCTTTTATGGAGGAATAAGGACAGGGGATTAAGGAAGTTGGGCTATCGGTAAACTCACTCACTGAACGAAACACAGCACAACGCCGTTTCACGTCGGTCTCTAGGCTGTATCTCAAGAACGCTAATAACTGGAGAGTTGAAATTTTCACAGAATATGTATTTCTATTGCCGCTTTAACAACGAATACTAAAAACGAAATAAATTTTATATTTAAGAGTTGCTCTCATACAAGAGTGTTTTTTTTCCTTCTTGATACTAGGTGGCGCTGCAGTATGTCCACATCGCGCTATCGCTTGTTAGGAAGTGTAAAGCTACAGCTGTTTGACATTCGAAACCTTGGTTGCTCAATATTTTGCTCTTTACTGATACGGAACCCTTCGTGCGCGTGTCTAACTTGCACATGTTTAGCATAAACGAATCGACAGGTCTACGGAAACTAATAAGAACTGCCTTTCCAATGTCATTTTAAGGTTATATATCTTATGCAATATGGCGAGGGTCATATTTTACGCAATAAACTTTATAATCGACAGTCAAATTGCGAATTTAAATGCGTATTATTTAAATCTAATCGGTGCCAGTATTTCTCGCATCGCAACACGTTGGCCTATTAAATGATAAAATAGATGAGAAAATTAGACGCGGGGGCTTCTCGTACCCCAATGACTCACAAAGTGTTAAAGGTTAATTTATTATTACATAAAATGTCTACCACGTGAACGTTTATTAGTCTGTGT
Source organism: Cyclargus thomasi (assembly GCA_026546445.1). Taxonomy (NCBI): domain Eukaryota; kingdom Metazoa; phylum Arthropoda; class Insecta; order Lepidoptera; family Lycaenidae; genus Cyclargus; species Cyclargus thomasi. The sequence continues at coordinate 6,907 of JAOTAV010000245.1, read as the reverse complement.
ATGCCGTTTAATTGGCAGAACGGTAGGGGACTGTAAAATGTCTCGTCACAGATTTTGATAAACTAGATATTGTACCTATATAGATTCAGTACGGGCGGCGACCTTGCGTTACGGCAACATATACTTTTGCCGGGATAAAAAGTACCTATGACCACTCCTAGGATTTATCTTCAAAGTTTATCTCCATTACGAAAATCGGTTTAGCGGTTTAAACGTGAAGGCTGAAGAGGTAACGGACAGACAGAAAGAGAGACAGATTAATAATAATATAATGCTTTAAGAATTTTTCCTCTCGACCTTAGTTGTTTTTGTTTTTTTTTTTAATTTGACCGTAACTATGTAACAATTAATCGATCACGTTGATCAATAACTTTTATTATTACTTTTGCTAAATAATGAAGTCTCATTTCCCGTCTAACCCTCACTTGTTGGTAGGGCTGACACCCCACGAGGTTTCACCCCCAATCCTAGTCACCCTTTGTTAGAAACGTTCATAGAAATAGTAATTAAAGAAAAAATCTTCGTTAAAAACTTTAATAGAAATAGTCAGTAAAGAAAAAAAATCTTCGTAAGAAACGTTAATAGAATAAGAAAGAAAGAAAAAATATTTACTCCAATAAAGTAGTACTCAAATAAAGTCGGGTCTTTTTTTACCATCGACCAATAAGGAGTGGGCTATTATATTATATAGTATAAGTTTGTCTATCCATAAATAAAATTTCATCGAAACTAACGACTTACTTTTGCATTTTTTATTTAAAAACGGATGCTGTTTCAGATCATCAAATAAAATCGTTCTCAAATTTTAACCTTTGCAATGCCATAACAAAACGTTATGTAAATGAATTCATGCCATATATGTATGTATGTATGTATAGTACACCTACTCTATATACATATTTCGTAATTTTTATTTATATTCCTTTCATACTTGACCTCAACCTATTCTGAAGTGGTGACGTTATTCTAACGAGAGTAGATATGACACATGTTCACAAATAAAACACTAAACATTTTTGTTGTTTCAAGTTGAAAACTTGATATATTTGAAAGAATTTGGTTTACAAGGCCAAGGGGTTATCCATAAAGTATGTGAAACGTAAAAGGGGGGGAAGTATCGACCAAGTAGGACAGTGTCTAAAAAGTAGTGGCCTGTATCAATCAAATTTAAAATAATAAAATACTGCATTTTGCCATGGTTTTAATTTTTAAATGTATTGCAAATTTGTGAGTTTTGACGATACACTAGTAAGGAGAGGTCAAGAACGGTTGAGATCTTCGTGTGACGTACCTTATGGATGGTGTCTGATTGGCTAATTTATTTCGTATATGTAACAGTTGTAATAGTTACTATGGTGTCTGCCCGACATAGTCCTTGAAGTCCCAGGCGTCTGGCAGACGTATAGGTGGCTTGTTTATCCAGGACGTATAGGTTTCCAGGTTACAATCTGGCCTGGAAAAATTCAAGTGTAAGGCCCAATGGGGAAAGAGGAAAAAGTACATCCGAGTTTTTGAAATAGGTAACCTATTTTATATTCTAAGATACCTTTTATTGTATGGCCAAACTCCAATCTCTTCCATCTGACGTAAATATGTGATAAGCAATTAATAACAGTAATATTAATTAGATCAATAAGTTCAGTAAAGATGCCAATGTTCTTGAAATTAAAAATTATATTATTATTAAAAAAATACAGCTTAATGGATCGAAACCAAATGCGTTACAAAGGCCAATGCCCTAATATTGCTACACAGCTGCTTAGAGACTTTTTAACAAAAAAATATATATTTTCCATTCGTTTATTCCAATATTTTCATTTTATTTTTTTGTTCGTTTTATTGCACTGGCAGTGTAAGTTGTCACGTATAATATGTATTCCAAAATCTATGGAGACCATAACTAAACTAACCTGCGGTTCAATGACCCAACGATTTGCAAAAGGTAGTAAGTAGAATGGTTTGTATAGCAAGTAAATGACCGACTTCTTTGATAATAATCTTTGTAAATATAAGTACGATATTCATAAATGATGGTTATGGTTGAATCAACTTTCTTTTGTACCGCAATTTCTGCCTTTACGAGTTTAAACCGTAATAATGATTAACTACTAATACCTAATTTAAATCTAATCATATACACATACAAACTGAGAATTTCAGAAAAAAAAACAGTTCTGATATGTTTACAAGACTTGACTTTTTATTCAAAGATTTGTCTAGGACAAGAAAAAGTTGATCCACTCTTATAAACCTTCTCCTATTATAAACCCACTTCCCAAAATTTTAAACAGGAACAATTTTCAACTATCCGAGATTATAGTGTATGCATAGTGCATACAAACACATAAAATAAGGGTTTCTTGAACTATTTACTCCACTCTCAGAGAGAAATGAGAATGATCATGAAAATGTACGAAATTTTAGGTCTAGTTTTTCTTGAACATTAATGAATTATTATTATGTGTTTTATTACGTGTAGAGAGGTTAAATAATTTTTAACTGATTGTGGCAAAAAATATTTGAGTGGCGGATATGAAGAGTAGTTTTTGCTATCTTCACGGTTCGCGGAATGCTATCGGTCAGTGATCTCTAATCCAAACCACGATATGGATCAGGCGCGGTCCATTCCGGGTAAATTATGTTGCGACTTTAACATTTATTATAAGAGGTCTTTATACTCCTGTTAATTATTACTCAAGTTGAATTAACTTCAGTTAGTAAGTTTTAGTGAAATTTACTCTTATGAAGATGCAAACAAAAAGTATTTTCTACCTACGATGTAAAGTACATAGTTATTAACGTCCCTTTTCACCGCTTACTGATAACTTTCGGGTATCTACAACTTAATAGATATGGAGAATCTGTCGAAAAAGTTGTTGATAGCCTATCAGAAACTTTATCAGTAAGCAGTGAAACATGCCCTTAAAGTCTTTATGTTTCTTGTTATCATGGCTATGGTTTAGGTTTATGTATTCTTCTGGAGCCACGCCTTCGAGTATTAAAATTATGATCGTACTTAGTAGCCAACCATCCGATGACTCCTGTAGAGGTGACAGGCACAGGTTTCAAGTTCTCCTTGGGTTTGTCCTCGGCCTCACGAACTGGTAGAGTTGTACAGAGCTCTTGTTTTATCTTGTTCATTTCATTTTGTAACTCCCTGGATAATAAAGGAGATTAATTTATGAGTTATGACCCTTTAAGCTTTGCCATGGAAATAATAAATTTTGACCAGCCCCGATCTTCAATTTTTTTTAGGCAGGGCAAAAACTGAAATACGTCGCCTCGATTTATTATTACCTTATCATCTTCATAATTTTTACTTTTAACGTTCACGAAGACACAGGCCTTCCGGAGATAATGTATATCAGTAACTATTCTTTTCGGGTTATTCACTAACTAATTATTATTTATTTAATAAAGAATTTGGCACCCTTTGCACTAGCCGCGCGGGGTACCCGGCTTGCCCGTATACATCCGGGACTGATTTTGACGCAAAAATTTAAACCTTTAGGTAATTTAGACCTAAAAATAAGCATACATTGCAACCGGAGATTATGAATGGTGGATGTTGCATAATATTCTGAAATACTCCAGTAACAAGTATTTTCGTCTGACATGAAGAAAAATGATGTAGGAAGTTTCAAACCATCTTCAACCCGCCCACAGTGATTTAAGTTCATGTCAAGAGCTGAAAGCGACTCATTGTTAATAGCCGGGAAGGTGAGAGTGCTACTTTTGTAGTAGCTCGAGCGTCGTGGAAACATAGTAAGTTTTGTAGATTAGGTAAAACGCTGAAAAAAATAATCAGGGCGTATCATATTTTCGCGGTGGCAAAAGAAGTCATAAGAAAGAGATTTCTGAAAAAATCGTTGACATTGAACATTTATTGGACGATTTTAGACAGCAAGGCCTAAAGCATTTAGTTGAATGTGACATAAAATATCTGAGAAGCTTGGTTGTGAAAGTATGAGGCTTTGTTTTTCTATTTTATTACAGGCTTACCTTAAATTTAAATCATTAGCTTTATATGGAACAGTTCTTTGGCGTATTCTAAATACCCCCTATCATAATCTGACGGTTTCGACGACATATCGGTATTTAAAAATAACTTTTTAAGAACCGAACTAAATAAGAAATCTGATTTTATACCATGATAACCGATACACTAGCTTAATCTGACGCGCTCGAGTAATACCAATATTCCCCTCTTGGGCTCTCCAACTATAAAGTTATTTGTTGAAGTTAGAAAGTAATACAGTGAAATAGATAAAAGAAAAGAAAGAAAAATGCAAAATGAATGCTTTTTCTCGGAAGCTCAACAGAAACAACGGTTCCGTTATGACCCGAAAAATGTTGGTTTGGTCATTACATATACTTAATTGATATTATGTCATTAATTATTAAGTTTTAAATGCAAATATTTAAAACATATTAGCATGTTAAAAATAGGATAATTAATAATATACAGTATAGACTTTAATAACTATAGGGACGCCAATATGCAAAACCATGTTAACCGACAAGTTTTGAGAAAAACGATGCCATAGTTTAGATACTATCAGATCAAAAGCCCCCACATATTTTCAAATCATAATATTTTATGACACCTAACACTTTTTTGAAAAACGTTTCTTATCAAGAGGAGATTCCAGCTAGGTGCGTAACTCGGTTTTAGATTTTTTGTGGGTTAACATGGTATTGCTTATTGGCGTCCATTATTAGACCCTCTAGCGAATTTAATATTAAATTTTGTGACACTTTAGTTTTTTTATCCTGGACGAAACACATATATACCGACGCTGTTAAACGCCTTCTTTCTGTAAGGCCGTAGTATTTCTCCGATCGAGCCGGCCAAACGTGTCAAGGCGTGACTCTCCCTCGGCAGTGACTATTACACGTTACCGAGTTAGAATCTAGCACCCTGTCGAGTACGAACTGCGATCCCATCTACCCACTAGGCCGAAAACGCTCAGATCGTCCATTTTATTAAAATGCGAGATATAGATAACACGTTGGCTATGCCTCCTGTTGTATAACTACTAATGAGCCGAGTGTGGTCTAGGGTAAAAAGTAATGTTAGTTCCAAGGCCGCTACACGACTATGAGCTAGCGTTATATAAGTGTCATTATTTATGATTCACCAGCAGTTTTTGTACTGCGAAAGTCCCTATTACATTACCATACCTACCTGACGGGCTGTTTTCCTCAAATACAAGGTTGCCAAATCACGGGAAATAATTAATATCGACGTAGTGACAAAATAAATGAGTTCTGTCCGCGGATTATGGAAATATTTTAAAATGGACCATGATCTAATTTTCGTAACTTAAGGCGTTCAAATCCCTTTAATTGGCACCTAAACTAAAATTAAATATGAAGGTTTGGCACCAATAATGGGTAGATCCTTAAAAATATGGTATTTTTGTCTGTCAATTATAAATTATAACCCCCTTTATTAGAACTAATAGACAATATATACGTCTACAAAAAATATTCTTTTGTCACGGGTTTCATGTTATTTATAAAAAGATATCGCAAACAGACATTTTTTGACATTGCCCGTTACCATCAAACTTCTGTGACAACATACGAACAAATTTATACTGATTCAATAATGGTGCATTAAAAATTACTGGCCAATCTTTTTGGACCGTCCATTTAGGACATCCCACCGATTCTCCTATTTTAATTCAACATTAATGCAGGTAAATTCTTTGTCCTTTGTAATATTGTATTTTTTTTGAAAATATACTGAATATTTAGTAGTTTAACAGAAAACTAATTGAGTTAAACAAAAAACTAAGCTGTTAAAACAAATTTCAAATGATACATTGTTGATGGTACAAATTTTTCCAAGTACTTTATTTGCACTTAGGGCATTTTACATTCGTCGTTTAGCAAACATTATAATACAATATTATATTATAATCTTTGCTAAAGTAATATTAACAGGTAACAGGTACTATTTCGATGCGTCATTCAAGCTCCTTCCTCATTTAAACCGGCCCGAAGATGCATTAAAGTTGTGTAAGTTTAATGCACATTAAAATAGTAGAATTAGAGTATTGGTTTTATAGTGTCAGCACTCAGCAGTGCTCGTTAATGATTAAATTGCTCAAATTATATCTTAGCACTTAACTAGGCTTAGCTACTCATTATTAAAAAGATTCAATTTAAGTAATTGGAATAATTACAAGCTCTATAATAATCTCCATACTAACTGTGATATCAAAATTTAATCTAAGGAAGAACAGCTTCTTGATGATCCTCTAGCGTTAAAAATTACTTTAATAAAAAATGCTTATAGCAAGTCGTAGAGTTAAATCTTACTATAATAGTATTTAATCTAGGATAGCTAGGTCGTAGAGCAGAGAATATTTCATTAAAAGTAAATATTCCATTACGTTGCAACGCAGAGATGAGTAGGGGTGTTGCAGTATCGATCGTAGCTAGTGAGGAGCAACACTCCCCCTCGATATTATAATGTGATGGCCAGTGGCGTAACTATACCGTTCGAGGTCCGTTGCAAATTCGTTTTCGTTCCACTAAGTCAATCCCCAAAGTCAAAACACGTCAAGCGGTTATTGTCTAGGGGTGCTGATCAGGGGCCCCTTCCGGCTGGGGGCCCGTGGCATTTTGTGAATGGAATTTGTCACGGGGTAGGAAGTGGGTCGTAAACGATTTGTCGCCTTTTGCTTTAATTAAATAAATACGCAATTTTTTTGATACTTTAGGCACAGAGTGAGGTTAAAAATGTGAGTTCCTTTCTACGTCTGCTATTGTAAATTATAAGACTTTGTAAGTTTACATATTACTAGCTGACCCGGCAAACGTTGTTCTGCCATATAAATAATTTCCCCTAACATTTAGGGGGATGAAAAATAGATGTTAGCCGATTCTCAGACCT
>JAOTAV010000244.1:0-10695 GCA_026546445.1 Cyclargus thomasi | reverse complement strand
TTCTAACTGACTACTTTAAAGGCTTGTAACTTTGTTGTTTTCAATTTTATCAAAAAACTGATTGGACTACATTGTTTCTCAATAACGTAAGATTTATTAAATAATAAAAAACCATGCATATTCCCTATTGTATATTAGCTGCAGACACTTGTAGGTATAAGTGCCTGTAGAATAGGTATTCTATCTTATACACATATTATATTTATCAATAAAATAAGTATGTAACATCATTTATAACTTTATAATTTACTATTTCTGAAATTTTAACGTATTTTATGTATTTTTCAAAGTTTTGATAGTTGCTATCGCCAGCTTGTCCTCTGCCCGAAAATAAGGGTCCACGAAGATCAGGGACGACTGTACCGGTCGTCCTAACCTGAGTGGTCTCCGTTTCTGCCTACTCAGGTGTTACACTGCCGTTCTATGCGATAGATTTTTGTTATTATTTTTTTATTTGTTTTTTTTTATAAGGTTTTTATTTATGTTCCAGTTGTGGAATGTGCTATGTTTTTTTTTGGTTTGGTTTTATTGTTTATAAATGTGTAACATTTTATGGTGGTAGAATATGCTAGTCGACTATTTTTTTTATTATTAGTTATAAAAGAAGTCACAAAACTAAAAATGCTGGTGAAAGAATGACGCCGATAACTTATATTGTCTCGAAGATATCGCAATTTAAAAATCGCATAAAATTGACCTTCCTAAGACGCGCCATACAAAACCTACGATACCTAGTTATGACGTCACCTCTAGGTTGTACGCACCGCGGGAAGACTCTCTTGAATAATTATGTTAAACATTGCTTTTATGATAGTGTGTGTGTTGTTGTAAATTACCCTATTTATCGAATGGTATATAAATGATAAAACTTCACAATTTTGAAGGTTTATTACAAAAAATATATAGAAGTTATTAAGCTGAAATTTAGGAGGCACTTATTGTTTAACATATTATATTTATAACATATTATTATATCTTAACTTTATTAAAAAAAATGCGAATTTTTGACATTGTCGACATCTCTATAAACGTTTTTTTTTATATGATATTTAAAAGTAGCCTGTCACTCTCCATAATGTCAACCAATTCTATACCAAAAATCAAGTCCATTTTGGCGTGAAAAAAGTACAAACACTTTTTCCTATTATAATATTTATAAGGTTAGTAAGGATAAGGCTGTTTGTCCACCGCATGCCGCCACCGTCAACGAGACGAGGACCGACAAAATGCAACTTTATGATCTCGACTGTTAGTTTCATTTTCTAGCTACAAATTTATGTATCGTCCACGTCGACGCCGATCTGTAGTATCGTAGAGCAAAATCAAACCCGTCGCCTATGTCATACAGTGGCATTTTATCGGGTCAAAATAACCTCGTTGACGGGTTTTTTGTGCGGACAAACGGCGCAAGGATTAAATTCATTATTATTCTGACGTAGACCGTACAGCAGTACAATTATGAGGAATGATGGGTCACCGAATAAAATCCTGTTATATTTTTCAATGAGTAGACAAATTGGTGAGTTAAAATTTCGAACGCGCATTCGTTTCTTTAATTACTTGATTGAGTTTTGACAGCACCATTGTGCTCTGTCCGCCCGCTGGCTGTTTGTTGCTGTCTCTACATTATAATGTTAACTGGCATTTTCGTTGCTGCTCCTATCTCCTGCTGATGCTGTCGATGTTACTTTTGGAATTGTTGATTTGTGATGGCTGGATTGCTGCATGGATGGATTGAGCGATGGCAAAGCTTTAATATAGAAAATGAACTAATCATTACTTTTATCTGTAATGAGAGTCAATTTTATAATGAATGTGTTCGTTTGTCACTGAAGTCTTAGCAGGACTGGGCCGATTTCGATGAAATTGTATGTGTGTTTTAGGGGATTTGAGAATGGTAAAGATTCACAAACTAAGGCAGGACAACATCTGTCGGGTCCGCCAGTTCATTGTAAAATTCTTAATTTATCTGCTACATTTTGTTGCTTGCATACAGATATTATTGAGATAGCGGGCATGTCGTCATCTCATTTTGATTAAAATTTAAAAGTACCGTCAACAAAACACTGACTATATTTCACTTCTCCGATAAATTAAAAGACCGCATGTATATAATTCAAATATATCAATTATAATTATTATTTTTAGTTCAACGTAAAGATATTTTTGAAACGCTCGAAGCTTATGATTACATTTCGTTCATCTATATATAATAAAACAGTAAAATTGGAGTGTCTGTACATTAAATATTTGTACAAACTAATGAATGTAGGGATGCTAAGGAATAGTAATAGAACACATGTCGGCAAAAAAAATTGTCTGTTTACTTGTTTGTCAGTTTGTAAGCGCTAATCTCAGGAAGTACTGGATGGATTTGAATAAATCTTTTTTAATAGCTATTAGGTCTATGCAAAATATAAAATACTTTTTATCCCGTGAAAATCTACGTTTTCCGCGTAACATATCAAGTTTTGCACAACGAAGTTGTGGGCATCAACCAGACTTAAATGAATCGCACGAAATTACATCTAACGTAATATTGAAATTTAGTTCTATTTTATACATTAAACTTAAAAACAGTTTACGAATAAAAAAAATCTGTAGTTTTTGTTGACGGTACAGTGAAGCCTCTTTTACATTTTTGGTCCTTAATTAATAAGTCCTGTTCGAACGTTGCTGGGAATCAATCTTAATCACAAGATAACGTATAATATTTTAATTTAATCAGTTATTAATTGATTAAAATAATTAATGATTTTTATTCACCTCATTCTACGTTCGATCAAAATATTAATAGGATGCACATATCGCTTCAAAATTGAATTAAGTAATGACACCAAGAGTATATGACACAAAACATTAAATCAAAATCAAGTGTATTGAAAAATAAAACTTAACTTAATGAGTTAAAGCTTACAATTGTACAAAAGTTAAAATCGCGGTCTCGGAGGGACTAGGAGCGGAATAGCGCTTAAGCTTGGTTTTGCCGGTGCCTCTTTTTAGAGGGCAACTTTGAATCTTTACAATATTTGATCGAAGATGAAATTGAAATATTTAAGTGCAATTAAAGTGGGCTGGCTGTTTCATTGTAAGTGCACGATGACGATGTCAAATATTTTCATAGGATTTTTAAAGTTTTTGTATCTCTATGTCAATCTTAATCAATATTAAGATTATAAGAAGCAACCGATTGACTTGATTTTTGACATCGACTTAGTTCAAAGGATGAAGAATAACATAGATTACTATTTGCCATGGAAAATTATAATTTTCATAAAAACATCGTATTTTTAACACAATTTTCGAATCCCGCACGAGCAAAATAATTACGCTAAATAATTTTTTAATAATATTTTATACAAAAGTTTGTGCACCCGACAGACGCACAACTAAACGACGCTGCACGACAACACATACAAAAAAAAAGTTACCAAAATCATACAAAATCATAGTCGCTTAGTAAGAGTTCATTGACAAACAAACACACGCACGCGATTTTTATACTAGACACCATACATTTGTGTTCGTAAAGCGAAGAAAAACACCGTGAAAGCTTAAAATTGGGATATCGGGCGATACGTCAATTAGTTTATTAATGACGAAGTAAAGCGTTTAGTGGTAATAGGCTGCGGTTACCGCAAAGTACCTGCGTCCTGCAGCAACCACTGCCCCGGATACACAGACATAATAATATTACCATCCCTAAATGCTGATGCATAGTGATAGAGATCCCAGACCCCTGAGCACTTCGCACGAATCCTCGTATCCCACGAATAAGGGCGCCATAGTCATCGTGGCTTATTTTTATTGCAAACTAACTGCTTCCCGCAGCTTCGCTCAGTATTTTCATACAAACTTACAACCCTTATTTTACCCTCTGGAAGTAAAATTTTATAAAACGCTTAAACACGTATTTATTCATATTGAATCAGTAGCTCAGAAATAAAATTCCATGTCTTTAACTGAACAAATGATGAACTTTCATACAAACTTTCAACCCCTATTTCAGGGGGTCCCCAATCTTAGCGGGTTTCTACCTAATAAAACAATCCTACTCACCAAATTTCACGGCTGTAACTTTAACAGTTTTTGCTGGGCGAAGATGAATCAGTCAGTCAGTCAGGACTTGTTATTTTAAATATATAGAATATATATATTTGGAATTGGCAGCACCTTCATTGAAAAAAATACATTAAACAGGAGAAACCATGTCAATTTTATGATTTATCAAACATATTATTGAAATAAAAATCCAATAAAATTATTTGATGACCGAAACTACTTAATTATTAATAGCTTTATAACAAAAGACGACTATGAACCGATTTATTTTTAATATTACAATTAAATTGGTAAGCGCTCCTCGTTCGCTTTTTCCACGGTCCAGCACAAATATTATTCGGATATTAATTCGTTAATGAAATAATTGCTCTCGTTCCGTTTGTTCGTCGCAATCAGGTTACTGTGGAATAATTATCTTGTTCATAATTCGAGTACTCGTGGTATCGCTTGATGTTCTCTTTGTACATATCCGTTTCTTAAAAAAAATATGCTCGTAATTGTGTTCGACGTATCCAAGCTAAGTTTTGAAAGCACGGTATAGGGATACTGGACTGTGTCGAAAGTCAATCTAATGTATGTAATTTGCAAATGAAGAATAATAAGTGGAAGAAGCAGACCTTCGAGTGTACGCTAATTTTTTTCCATAAAATTTTGATAAATCTAGTAACTTACCTATTTTATTATCTAGCTTGTATATATAGCTATACTCGCACATTGAACCTATATTTTTTTAATTTTAAAATTTTCAGGTCCAAAAGCGTCCATTAAACCAAAAATCCGGCAGTTTCTAAAAATGTTAGTTATCTCCTTCTTCCACTAATGTCTTCGAAAATTAAATATATTATACTCGTAGACCCGATAATCGTAGTTCTTTTGAAATAATTTGTCAATCTCAACTATTCTCAAGTCCCCAAGAAAACACACAAATATTTTCATCAAAATCGGTCCAGTGCTTGGAAGGACTTCAGTGACACACGCACACAAGAAATACATTATATGTTAAGATGTATTTTCAAAAGTAAGGGAGAATTTGTCGTGTAAATGATTTTTTGGCTCTAAAAAAAGCCAGGAACCGTTTAGATTGGGTACGATTCGTATCACTTGTCGATCAGCTAATTGCTTTAAATTTAAGAGCGTTCGTGGCCTAGTTGGATCGCTTTGGTTAGACCTTTGGTTCGCACTCGAGAGGGTGCAGGTGCGATCATCGGTGGATGCGTGAACCAATAAGACATTTTCCTATCTCAAGTAAATAACACGGATGCTCATTGCCTTGGTAGAGCCATGCTTCGACACGAATACCACGGCCCCACAGAAAACTGGCGTGAGACGGCGTTGTGCTGTGTTTCGTTCAGTGAGTGAGTTTACCGGTATTTTAACTTCCCTAATCCCTTATCCCTTATTCCCTCACAGAAAGGCTGGCAACGCACATGCGACTTCGGATGTCGCGAATATCCATGGGCGACGGCAGTTGCTTTCCATCAGGTAACTCATATGTCGCTTGCCATCTGCTCGCCCCTAAATATCATAAAAAATATATTATGTCATCCAAGTATAATAAAACATGTCTCGTAGAAATTTATCATATGAAAAGGAACAAGCTATTGTTATTATCCATAGATATTAAGTATTTAAGTATTTAAAACACCATAATGTGACGAAAATACCTAATTAAGAATTTCCGAATAAGCGGCGACACTATCAGCTGTTTGTCTGGCACCATCGATTATCCAGATAATATCTACAACGCCTTGAAATTGTTCTTAATTGGGGCTTCTCTGCTACCAGGTCAGTAACAGGTGGACCTTTTAAGAATGTATATAATAATGTTTATTACTTAAATGAGAGGACCCGAGTCCGAGATCCTGCTTGGCTGTTTTCTGAATATAAGCCATCTGCGGCGCCACCTAAATGCACACAGGAAGCTGTCCAGCCGTTTACGAGGCCTTAAATGACATACACAATAATTATAATAAAAATAATAAATTTTCTATCCTTTTTGGTTAAAGATGGCCCCGTGCGAGTTCTTTACGTCGGTTTTTCTCGCACGGCTAGTTCCCGAAACGGTGGTAGTCACCGTGGTGTCAGAGAGGACATAGTCATGGAGTGTGTCGGCTTCGGGCAGGGCATCTGATTGTCGCGGGTGCGCGGGGTCTGCTTGTGGGGGGCGGACCTCGAATTCCATAGCAACGGAATGTCAACCCGCTTGCTGGCTGGTATTCTTAATATATCATACATATTAATAAATGCCAAATTAAAAACGAATGTTTTAAAATTTAATCCTCACAATTTTGATGGCAAGTGCCTAATGGAATTCGAGGTCTGCTTTCTGCGGGCGGACCTCGCGTGCTCGCGGCGCGCGGTCTGATTTTTTGTTTAGGGTCGGGGTGCTCTGTTTATGTTAGTTAATTTCTCTTGATAATTGAAAATTGAAAGAATTTTTGAAATCGGTTCGGTAGGTTCGAAGAAACGAAAGAGGTAAACGTTTGTGTGTAACAAACGTTTACCTCTTTTCAACACAAGTATAAATAAGTAGGATACATAATATAAATATAAGGCATTAAAATTTGGCTATTCTTTAACAATTGATCACAGCGTACAGTAGTTATCTAAAAAACAACTGTTTCACTTTAAAACAACTGAATTACATTAACTACGACGTGAGCATTCTCAGCTATTTTGCGTCCTTATCTCACGCGAATAAAAAAACGCCCTAAATAAATAGCTTCCTTTTCCGTATCGTCTGCTATTTAACATCTTACAGCTTTAATCGTGTGAAAACACGCAGTTAGTTAACGCGTGCAGCATGTGGGACGCTGATCATTATTGAAGACAGAAGTGGAAGAAGCGAATAACTAACTAAACATCTTACATCCTTCGAGTAAATACTCATTTTTCCCATAAATTTTTGATAAATCATCGAATTTTGCGTTTTTATTATATACCTATATCTATGTTCCTATATATTTAATCAAAAGAGAATAGTAGAGAAGCTTAAAAATATATAATCTACGCTCAATTAAATTACAGACTTCAATTTGGCATAAAGGTCTCGCGTTACCAGGCCATTAAATTACAGACTTAAACCATAAACAGAACAATATTTCATGTATTATTATCGTGTCAATATTGTAGTGTCCGTAGCGTTTTACATATAATATGCAAGAATAAAGCATATTTTAAAATAATACCACGCTTCTCCTCTATATCAACTATAACTGGGAGAAATTTCATGCTTTTACATCTACGCGTCTTTCGTATAAAGGGGTACAAAGTTTTCCGCTCGCGTATTAATATACAGATTATAAATGAACTAGTGATAAATCACATCTTTAAAAGGACCTTATAAAGAGATTTTTTATATGTCTATACACCTGCATTTTACGTGTACATATAGTCATATTGCGGATCTAAGTAAGTTCGTCGCGTTATATCAAACCCAGCCGACAGATCATGACTTACATGAAACCAACATACTCTGACCTGCCCCCTACCATGACCTCTTATAGCAGTATTACCTTAATATTACTTTGAGGTTTTGCCTAAACAGAAACCACACTATTGTTTATATAAATATAGATCATATTTGTTTATGCGAAATCCGAAAGTAATATTAAAGTAATACTGCTGTAAGAGTTCATGGTAGCCCCCCTAACGTAGTCAATGGCTCCGTATGAATTCCGTCCTTGGTACCATTTTAGAAATTACTTAGTGCAATTTCTAGAACTTTGAAACTTAGTAAATTGGGCTAATTTCTACATATACCGACTAGCAATCATGAATTAGTAGTACTTTCTCAGATCACCTGGACAAGGATCGGACGTGCACACGTGGCTTGATCAAATTGGTCCTGGCCGTCGAAGGATGATCATGTAAATTGACCTGTCTACAAGTCGTTAGTGCAGACATAATGGGAAATACATAATGTCAGGACTAGTGGCGAAGTAAGTTCGGTTTGGTTAGTTGACTGAAACATAAAACAAACATCGAGGACGACTCAAAATACAAAGTCAATACAATTTTATTGGACTAAAACTTTTTACAGACTAAGGTCCCTGAAAATAGGCGAGGTATTATATAATATGACTTTTCAGAGAGTTTAAAGAATACTGGTGATGCACTGCTTGTATTCAACCATTAATACACTTTTACAGGATGCTTTTGATTATTGTTATACCTCAAAATAATAATATACTAGCCAATTGTCATTTAATTTTATGAGTTTCTCAGCATAAGAGACCATCTATAAGGTACGTCACACGTAACGGGAGGGCGTCGAAGTTTGACATGGTGTGACTATGTGTAGGGTGCTCAGTTTTGTAGCAATACATTTCGAAATTTGAAATGAAATTCTAAAATTTGGAATAATGATGTGGTTTGAATTTTTAGGTGCAAAATTGCAAATTTTTTGACTCACAATTGGAGGGGGTCTAAGAACCATGAAATTTGTGTGACGTACTTTATGGATGGTCCCCAAGTAACAGTCTAAAATCAATATCAACCGTCCGTGGAGTAGGAATGTATAAAATATAATTTTTACAAGCCACTAAAACTCAGAGCACACGCTGCTACGACGTAAATAAAAGTGGTTAGATCTCTCAGCTTTTCCACTCTTTACTTAGCCATCAATGCTTCTATAAAATAAGTAGGGTACTGTTTTCTGAGCTTTATATAAAACTGCTAAAGTCATTTCTAGTTTATTAGTTTAATATTTTTTATAACCACATGGATTTCAATAATACACGCATTAGTAGAACCATAGACCAATTATTTTAGTGACATCTATTGGTCAGGTCTGAACTAAAAACTACAGACACGCTAATTTATATGGGATCCGCTACTCTAGGTATAATTCCTCTATGCCAGAACTTACTTTACTATGATAATATAAAGTAGGTGTGAATTTTTTAGAACCTACATTAGATAAATGCACTTAACTATAATAAAACCTTTTAGATCGTCCGTTGCCTAGTTTGTAAGACATTTGGTCGCACTCGAGAGGGTGCAGGTTCGAGCCGCGGGTGGAGGCGTGTACCAATAAGAAATTTCCTATCTCAACTACATAGTACGGATGCTCATTGCCGTAGGAGAGCCATGCTTTGGCACGAATGGGCCGGCTCGACCACGGCCTCATAGAAAACTGGCATGAAACGGCGTTCTGCTATGTTTCGCTCAGCGAGTGAGTTTCCGCTGGCCCAACTTCCCTAATCCCCCTATACATATTCCCATTCACTATTCCCTCATAAAGGCCGGCGACGCACTTGCAACTCTTCGGATGTCACGAGTGTCCATTGGCGATGGCTGTTGCTTTCCACCGTCTGCTCGTTTGCTCCCTAAATATCATTAAAAAATATACATTGTCATATCAATGTTCTGATTATAATTTAATTTGTTTCACAAGACCCGTATAGTAAAAAAATCTCCACACTATTCTTGTTTCACGATAACTTTGGAGCCCGATTCTCAGGCCTCGAATGTCGCAATCGGTAGCTATCTCACTCACATGTAAAACACGCCCGAGTGAGTTTACGAGTCAACTGCTTGAAGTATAAGGGAATAAACACTCAACTCTTCTCTCATATATCTGTCATATTCAAATATTTTCGTCTCGTTCTCGACTTGACAAAATGCCGTCCTAATCATCTCATCACACTGTTAGAGCCAACACTGCAATCCGATTCATTCGTTCGAGCCTCAAAAAAGTTTCGGAGTGAGCCCCGGGGATCTAAAAGAATCTCTAACCCAGTTCCGTCCCAAAATATCCCCATGCATTTGATGTCACATCTTGTAAATAAATTAGCCTGTCGGATATGAGTGCTAGATCCATTTATATTAATTAAATGGGGAAATACTTCTGGAAATAGGGTTAGACATTAACTAATACGCTTTATTGCATTCCCGCGGTACGGGAAATGAAACACTTTTGTTAAATCGGCCATTTTGGTACAGATAACTGTATTTTGTGATTGAAAAAGTAGGCAGGTTTGACGTATAGCAAACCAACTTATGCAGGTTCTGCGCCTGGCTTTGAATTAACTTCTCTGATAGTACCATCGGAGTAGGTTCATAGGTGAAGGTGAAGCTATGTGATTTGTTCGCGGCATGTAACAGACAGTTGACGGATAACAACTTAATATTTAAACTGACCTAGATAAACCTAGCTATTGTAAGGATTTGATTTGCGCCATTTTGGCGCTGATGGCAGTGGTGGCCGGGAACGGAACTACTGATAGCGATGGGACAATGAGCCAGAATATAGCGATAAAAATGTTTAATACAGCACAATTAATATAAATTGATGCGATTGTAGACGGGGAGAAGGTTTCTATAGAAAATAATAATAAATTTCTAATACTTTACCGTTATATTACTTACCTTCATACAGTTATAACACTTATAAGTCAAAGGTAACGATATAAGTTTCATCGACAGAAAACTTCCAGCATTATTGAACGTCATTGTTTTCATTCATAATTGAGTGGCCATTTGCAAATATCGTGAGATTTAGTTCTTGTCTCCAGCGTATTTATGTAATAGATGTCAGTGATTTTAACACACTATTTTTTAACGGGCTTTGGCCCACCACACATTCCCACCACTGCATCTCCTGTGTCGCCAGGATCGACAGCGGTATCC
>JAOTAV010000243.1:0-10695 GCA_026546445.1 Cyclargus thomasi | reverse complement strand
TGATATATTTATACAGCTATTTTATTCATTACATACTACCCTGCTTCAAATTAACTATAATAAGAGTTAATAATATAAGTTCTTTTATATTAGACCTTATTTCAAGTGAATGTGGATGGAAATGACCTAACCCAGTTCTAGTTACATTAATCCAATTTTAAAAAACTGAGTCTTACATTAACTTTTTCTTCCCTAGAATGTTAGATACTTTAAAAGGTTCTATTTTTTTTAATTAAAAGTCTTTATGTAACTTGCCAATTTTGAAAAAAAATTTACATAAGCACCATGCTACTTTCTAAACCATAACAGCAGCCTTTTCTAAACCACATTTAGCTAAAAAACCTCACAATTTAAAGATAATTGCTATAAACAATGTTATTATATCATTGATTATGTTAAAAGTTACAGCACTATTTCTAATGTGCCAATAAGTTTTTGGCTTCTCCTGAAAAGTCGTCATTTGGCAGTTACGATAATTCATATTACAAGTGACGACTTGCTATTTCAGCACAAGATATGCAATATGCAAGTTACTTTATAAATTATAATGACGCCATCTACATGTTGCAGCTGAAAGCTAGCTGTAAGGATTGATTTTAAAGTATTTTTTAAAAAATCTTAATTATTAATATACAAGTGTTTATATGATGTAAACATACAGAAAATGTTTTTTCGCATTTTAAGGTTGCTCCGTTTGCTGTAAATGTCTAGTTTTGTTGTATTATTATACTTTCGAATTTATCCAGCATTGTGACTACGAGATTTTTCCTGTATACGAAATTTTGTATGGATCTATAGATCTATAAAATAATTGGTCTATGGTAACACTTTGCAGGTTGTCACTCTATCTTGTCATTTTAAAATTTAGGATATAAATAAAACTGGCTTATTGTTACCCCTCTAAAAACAAGTTTATCCCCAGGTCAGGAATCAATTATCTAGTGGAAAATAAAATTATATTGTCAGACATCTCTCTTGGCTACTCAACACCATGGTATTACAAACCTCTTGTTCTTCTATAGAGTAAATTGGGTGTATAGGGTGCAAAACAGCTTTTTGTGCATTATAGAACATTTCAGATACATTTGTGAGTGTTTTTGCTGAACATTCAATACATCTGTCTACTTCAGGATATTCCTCTGCTATGTCCCAAATATTCTGAAAATGTAATAAAATGTAATTATAATAGGTTACTGAATCTTCACATTTTGGTTGTGTAAATCTTTTCATCATCTTTTCAAATGAAAATTACAGTATGAATTCTATATAATCTAATCACTATGAATTTCATCAGTACACAATTGAACTTGTGTACTAAAGATAACATCTTATATCAATATCAGTTCATTAAACCCCAACTTTAAGTTTCAATTGAATCTTGACCAAAGAAGTAAACATTTCTAGTACCTAGTTAAAAGTTATAAAAACTTACATCAATGACTGAATAGTCAATCAAATCTATCTTGTTACCAACAAGAATAACAGGTTTTCTGTAATCTTCAGGGGTGTTATCTCTTACAAATGGTAACCAATAAGATGCAACCTTATTCAAGGTTTCTTGTTTATCCACAGAAAACACTATGCAAATGACATGAGCCTTCTCAATTTCTTCTCCAATCTGTTCGGGAGTTTGTTCAGCAACTACAATCATTTTGAATGTTAAACTAATGGCTATTACATAGTAACAAATTTGATATCATAAAACAACATTACATTCATATTAGGAAAAACATTTTCATTCCTACTGCATGTTTCAAACTTCATAATAAAAAACATTGAGTAGTGTTATGATGCAGTTATGTAATGCAGATGTTTTGCCTGCTGTTGGGAGAATATTACATTACTTTGCCACCAGAACAATCAAATCAATGATAATATATGCAAAATATAAATTGATGATTATATTTTATTACTAATCAAAGTATCTAAATGTATTGGAGAGGAGGTAAGGATTATTGTTTATAATTTTATACATAATCAGGATCTAGTAGTGAAACAAAGATAGTCATAGCTAAATGTAAGTGTTAAAAGCACAATTAAATACATAATATAAATACCTAATCAAAAACCATTACATTGTACTTAATTTCACTTACGACAGACATCAACGATGTTTGTTGGTACTTGTTCTGGAGTAACATCTGCAGGAATTGTAATTTCTTCTGCTTTTGGAGGAACATGTTCCGTAAATTCTTCAGTAACTAATGATAAAATAAGAGAGGTTTTTCCAACCCCTGGCTCTCCCAACAAAATTATCCGAACGGTTCTGGGTATCGACTCGAAAACCATTTTAAAGCAACAATTACTGTGATATCACACCATTACACTAAAACACTTTTTTAGATGAAAGCATGTTTATTTTCAATATTTATGTGGTTTTAGGTATTAAGATAAATGAAAATTTTACACCCGAGCGTAGCCATCTATGATTGACACTTTTTTTTTTTAATTTTGATTGTCAATTTTTTTTATTCTATTACCTTCCCTTCTTCTTTTAAAATATGGCTCCATAGTGAAATTACATAGGAACATAGGTGATTAATAAACCTTTTCTTTTCTATGTTACACTGTTTGACCTTCCTTTACTCCCTAACGAGCCTACCAATCGGCTTTATTTTATGCATAGAATTAGTCGAAATATACTTTTGGTCTTGGATAAACATCATGTGATTTTCAAATATTATGCGATTGAAGCCGCAGGAAAAAGCTTGTCTTAAATAAAATACAAATGAAATGATATTTTTCCTTAATAAAGCAAATAATAATATCATGCAATCAAAGCAAACAACCTGTTTTTTTAACTGAATTGCATAAAAGTATCAAAATCTTTTATTGTGGCCATATAAAACAATACCGAAAGTAAGTGCGAGTTACGAGTTACGAGTTACGACCCTTTATATTTCTACTCTTATTTGAACTATACATGCAGTCTTCTGATGTCAAAGTGACATGCGACAAGTCGACAACTATATTGCGAGGGCGGAGAAGAAGAACTATTGCTGATTGCATTTAGAGTTTAATAGTTTCTCAAAAATATTGGATTTATTATATTATCGTTAAATTGCAGAATAATGTAAGAAAACAGCCATAAAAGCAATATGAAAATAAAGCGGTGTTTTCTTTTAAACCGAAATTATTAAAATCTGCTACAAACATTATTTTCTTAAAAAATATTAAGAAATAATACCCGGTTGTGAAGTTCCGACGATATAACCTACATGTATTAGGAAAATGGGAGAGATAAACAAAAAGCATTCAGAATGGGATTCAACAAAAGGTTTAAGAGAGCCTATAAAGGCTATAGAGGTAAGCTATAAATCAATTCAATTTACTGTAGATTAAAACAAAAGTTGTGTGCTGCTATATATTCTCTTTAACACATGGTTTAAAATAATATACCTTAGGCGCGAGAATGTCTTTTTAATGGAATTTACAACTTCACCACATTCTTAATCGTCATCTTGAGTAAAATAAAGATCTTAACTAATCTAAATTAATAATTTGGACATACACAAAATATTAAAATTTAGTTAACTGCTAATTAACATAATATGTGTAAACCAGCCTTAAGACATTCATATTATTTCTTATTTTAAAAATAATATTGAAAAGGTTATTATGATTCATATTATTATTTATTTTTAGGACAAGTGGAAATTAGTACCATCCTTTTTACAAATAAAAGGATTAGTAAAGCAACATATTGATTCATTTAATTATTTTATTAATGTGGAAATCAAGAAGATTGTGCAGGCAAATGAAAAAGTTTTCTGTGATTCTGATCCTTTGTTTTATATAAAATATCTGAATGCCTATGTGGGAACACCAGATTTGGAAGAGGGTTTTAATGTTTCAAAACCGACTACACCACATGAATGTAGACTTAGGGATATGACATATTCTGCTCCTATTACTGTTGATATAGAATACATAAGAGGAAACCAGAGGGTTATTAAAAATAAGCAGTTGATTGGCAGGTATTAACTGATTCTGTTTATTTAAATTTCAATAAATACATTGAGAATGAAACATTTAAAAGTTTTTGGTTTCAGAATGCCTTTAATGTTAAGGTCTTCGAACTGTGTGCTGACTAACAAGTCAGATTTCGAACTTGCTAAACTCAATGAATGTCCACATGATCCAGGCGGCTATTTTATTATTAGAGGTATAAAATTGTTATCTTCAAAAAAATTATGAATAAGATTATTCTATGACGTAATAAAATGTCATTTTCTTACT
Organism: Cyclargus thomasi; assembly: GCA_026546445.1. Lineage (NCBI taxonomy): Eukaryota > Metazoa > Arthropoda > Insecta > Lepidoptera > Lycaenidae > Cyclargus > Cyclargus thomasi. Next base: position 6,456 of record JAOTAV010000243.1, on the reverse strand, counting down.
CATAAGTGTAAATTTTTCAGGTCAAGAGAAAGTAATTTTAATTCAGGAACAACTTTCTAGAAATCGTATGATAGTTGATGAGTTCAAAGGGGCCATACAATGTCAAGTGACTAGCTCCACTCATGAGAAGAAAACTAGAACTAATGTTATTGTTAAAAATGGAAAGTATGTGCTGAGGCATAATGCACTGTCTGATGTGAGTATTTCTTAATAAACATTTTCTAACTGATGAATTTTACAAAATGTGAAATTAATATTATGTTTTTTGAATCAGGACATACCAATTGCAGTTGCCTTTAAGGCAATGGGAATCTGTAGTGATCAAGAAATTATGCAACTTGTTGGAACTGATGACAATATTGCAAAAAAGATGGGACCTTGCATAATGGATTGCCATAATTTAAAGATTTTTACTCAAAACCAGGCACTAGCTTACATTGGCAGTAAACTCAAGGTAAAAAGGTAGGTTCTAATTTTCCTTTTTATACTACTTTAATCATTATATGTACTTTTCAAATTTCATTCAATTCATAGTTTTGCTTAAGATTTCAGTCAGCAAATTCAAAATCAAGAACTCCAATAGATGAAGCTAGAGATCTCCTAGCTACTACCATTCTAGCTCATGTAGCTGTAGAAAACTATAATTTTTATGTAAAAGCTATTTATTTAGCGATAATGGTACGGCGCGTCATAGAGGCAGAAACAAATAAGTCTGCTATTGATGATCCTGACTACTACGGTAACAAAAGGTTGGAGTTGGCCGGTTCCCTGCTTGCTTTGATGTTTGAAGACTTGTTTAAGAGATTCAATTGGGAGCTCAAGTCTATAGCAGACAAAATAATACCTAAAGTTAAAGCTGCTCCTTTTGATGTGGTTAAGCACATGAGGCCAGATTTGATTGCAAATGGTTTATTTACTGCTATATCAAGTGTAAGTTTATTTTTAAATCTTCTGTTACTGGATATTTGATAAGTTTTATTTTTCATGGTAACTATTATTTGAGTAAACTATGTTTGACTTTTTTTAACAATGGGTATTTATTTCGTTGACTAAATTATCGCTATGATTACAGGGTAATTGGACAATAAAAAGATTTAAAATGGAAAGACATGGAGTCACACAAGTTCTAAGTAGATTGAGCTACATATCAGCTTTGGGTATGATGACTCGAGTTAACTCTCAGTTTGAGAAGACAAGAAAAGTGTCGGGACCTCGATCCTTGCAGCCTTCACAGTGGGGAATGTTGTGTCCTTCTGATACTCCAGAAGGTGAAGCCTGTGGTCTTGTCAAGAACTTAGCTCTTATGACTCACATTACAACAGAATGCTCAGAGGAACCTATTGCCAGGCTGGCCTGCAATGCGGGAGTAGAGGATGTAAGACTGTTAGGCGGGGAAGAAATAAATCATCCAGCTGTTTACATGGTGTTTCTTAATGGTAGGTAGATGTTTTCACACATTTCAATAATAAATATTCATAATGCTTTTAACTACACTATATATTTTGTTTTCAGGTAATATTCTAGGAGTAACAAGGCACTATAAAAAACTTATAAAAATATTCCGAATGTTTAGGCGGCGAGGACTCATTTCGGCTTTCGTCTCCATTTACCCAAACCACAATCAACGGACTGTGTATATCTGTAGCGACGGCGGCAGACTCTGCCGACCCTACATTATTGTGGAGAAAGGCTACCCACTAGTTGTGCAACAGCACATTACAGAGCTAAATAGAGGGATAAGAAAATTCCAAGATTTTCTTACAGATGGGCTAATTGAGTACCTAGATGTAAATGAAGAAAACGACAGCCACATAGCAACAGTTGAGGCAGAAATTGATCCATACGTGACCACACATTTGGAAATAGAACCATTCACTATATTAGGTGTTTGCGCCGGTCTGGTACCTTACCCACATCATAATCAAAGCCCAAGAAATACCTATCAGTGTGCCATGGGAAAGCAGGCAATGGGTAAGTTCTACTTTTCACAAGATACAAATTAAGTTTTTTTTCTATGAAGATAATAGGGATTTCCCTTACAAATTATTGAATGTTTTAGGAACGATTGGATACAATCAGAAGAATAGAATAGACACTTTAATGTACAATTTAGTATACCCACAATGCCCAATGGTCAAGACTCGGACAATAGAACTGACAAACTTCGACAAGCTGCCGGCCGGTCAGAACGCCACCGTCGCCGTCATGAGTTACAGCGGGTACGATATAGAAGACGCACTTATCCTCAATAGAGCTTCCATAGACCGAGGCTACGGGCGCTGTCTCGTATACAAGAGCGCTAAGACAACTATGAAGCGGTACAGCAACCAAACGTCGGACAGAATATTAGGTCCGTCCAGAGATGCCACAACCGGTAAAGTCATAAAGGCCCATGAGATTTTGGACACTGATGGCATAGCAGCGCCGGGCGAGATGGTAGAAAACAGGCAGGTGTTGATCAACAAACAGATGCCTCCAGCTAACTTGAATCCTATAAACCAGGGGCAACCACAGCAGATAGACTACAAAGATGTCCCCATAACTTATAAGGGCCCAGTCGAGTCCTACATAGAGAAAGTTATGGTGTCTTCCAATTCAGAGGACGCCTTCCTCATCAAAATCCTGCTCCGCCAGACTCGGGTGCCGGAGATCGGGGATAAGTTCAGTTCTCGTCACGGTCAGAAGGGGGTCACGGGTTTGATAGTACAACAAGAGGATATGCCCTTCAACGACCGCGGTATCTGCCCGGATATGATCATGAATCCCCACGGCTTTCCGTCCAGAATGACGGTCGGCAAGACTATAGAACTGCTGGCAGGAAAAGCTGGACTCATGGAGGGGAAATTTCATTATGGTAAAAAAAAAACTATTATATCTCGTTTTTAAATTGCAAAGCGAAAGAAGAAATCCTAAGTTATGCTACTGATTAGTTTAATCGTTTTTTTTAGTTTGTTTGAGAATGCTTTATTGTACTATGTTGTTGTTGAAGCATTAAGCCACTTTAAGCGCTTTACCCCCTATACATGCATGCGTCCGTCAGGTCGCCGTGCGGTATTGCGCCCGTCTTCATGTAAAAGCGCCTAAACAAGTTTATATATTGCTGAGATAGTAGCCGTGTTTACAGTATGTAAGCATGGGAGACACGATGTCGTCGCACGGTCACTCATATACTACTTTACCCGGCTCGGCGACCGTGTGCATGTGAAAAGGGGTTTAGCTGCTTCTGCAATAAAAACACTAAGGTAAATATTTAATGCTATTCCTTTTCGGTGGTCTTTTGTAGGTACGGCATTTGGTGGTTCCAAAGTGCGTGACGTGTGCAATGAACTAGAGAAACACGGATACAACTACCAAGGGAAAGATTTTTTTTACTCTGGACTGACTGGGGAACCTTTAGAAGCCTACATCTATTCTGGACCTGTAAGTATATCGCCTAAAATTCGGTAAAACACCTCGACCACATTTGTTAATTGAAGACATAAGTGGAAGAAGTGGATAACTAACAATTTATAAACTGCCGGATTTTTGCGTAGATGCACGCTTTTGGACCGGAAAATGAAAAACCAGAAATGTGGATTTATTGTATAGCTAGATAAGCTAGATAATCTAACCGCTGAATTACAAGATTTTTTAAAATCTGATGGTTAAAAATGAGCATTTACTCAAATGATGTAAAAATGTTAGTTACTCGCTTTTTCCACTTATGTCTTCAATTGTGAGTTAGTGCAGTACGCGGCAATAAAGATTGCACATCTAACTTTGGAAAGAGACAATCAAGTAATGTCAGCTTCGTAGAGCATTGTCTATGCCAATGTAATGTGTGGCACAATGCTGTGAAATTTTACTTCTCAGGTTATCTCATTTCACATGAACCAAAACGTACTTATATAAATAAAAATATGTGTGAGTGGTCCACTCAAGACTCACATTAACTTGTCTCTTCTAAAGGTATACTACCAAAAGCTGAAGCATATGGTGCAAGATAAGATGCACGCTCGCGCGCGCGGGCCGCGTGCGGTGCTCACGCGACAACCCACTGAGGGACGCTCGCGCGACGGCGGCCTGCGACTCGGCGAGATGGAGCGAGACTGTCTTATTGGATATGGCGCTAGGTAAATATTTATATATATATTAATACGCGAGCGGATAACTTTTTACTCCTTTTTAAGAAAGACGCGTAGATGTGAAAGCATGAAATTTCTCCCAGTTGTAGTTGATATGGAGAATGAGCTTGGAATACCAATATAATTTTAAAATATGTCCTAATCTTGCATAATTTTAATAAATAAAACGCTACGCATACTACATTTTGACATGATACGATATCCAGACACAAAATACTCTTTTATCTATGGTTGAAGTTTGATTTTTTAAAATAAAATTTAATGGCCTGGTAACGAGACCTTTATGCTAAATTGTAGTCTGTGATTGAATTAAAAAATAAAATTATAGCTTCCTTCACGATTTAAATATCTATGATCGAATTTCGACCACAGGGCAACCTCTAGTACATACTATTATGCGTTCGCCCAATATTGTCGGTAGCGGTCATTAATCCTGTCAAATTTCTATACTAACCGCGATTGTCAACAACAAAGCGACAACACAAAACTTTAGTTAATTATAACTTTAATTATTGTCCGCTACCACCATCTTAAGCCGTTTGCTTAATACAAAATGCATATGATAATAGGCGCACTAAAACTTAGTAATCATACTTAAAGATGTGTATGGGAAATGTGCAGCGCTGAAAGAACTTTTTTTGTGATATGTATGGTCAGCGTAAATAATTTTAATTTATTTTAGAGGGGAATATCCTTACAAAATAACTTAAAAAGTAAGTCTTTCAAAACTGTCACTGTCGCTTAGTGTGCGGACTAGTACTACAATCAGGGAAGCTCTAACAGAGCCAGATTGCGGATCTCAGTAAATTGGTCGTGTTATGTCAAACCAGCCGACAGATCACGACTTACAAGTTACAGTACTCGGCACCTTTGGAATGAGCTTCGTAGAGCGTTATCTCTGCCAATGTAATGTGTGACAGAGATAATGCTCTACAAAGCTGACATTAACTGATTGTCTCTTTCCTAGGGTCGATGTGCAATCTTTTTTGCCGTGTACTGTACATGGAATTGACATAATCCGCCCAAATGACGTTAGTCCGTCAACTGGCCCTCTTTTAATTTATTTCCCCATGGTACATGTAACGGCGCATAAATGCGCATGAACGAATGTATGAAGATGATGTACCAGGTAATTTATTATTTAAAAAAAAAACTGGTTTTTGAACTCTCAATTTCTCAACAGCATGCTGATGATGGAGCGTCTTATGCTGGCGTCAGACGCGTTCAGCGCGGCGGTGTGCGGGTCGTGCGGTCGTCTGGCGGCGCGCGCCGGCTGTCCCGCCTGCCGCACCGCCGCCGTCGCCACCATAGACATGCCCTACGCCTGCAAGCTGCTCTTCCAAGAGCTGGCCGCCATGAATATTGTACCCCGACTAACTCTCAAGAAATACCATGATGCTATGTAAATTAAAGCCTACGGGCTTCGCTCCCGATAAGTCATTACGTCATTTTTGTAACAATAAATGTTATGTTGACTTTATGTTGATTTATTTAACTTCATTATTTTGGATGATAGCAACAAGCGTCTCCCAAACTTATCTCAGCTTAAACAAACAACAGTTCATTGAAGTGTTCAAAAAAATATAGATATATTTTTTTACAGCCAAACATATAACCTCTTCGTTTTAGGTAATTAATTAAAAATTAAATAAAACGAATGTAAAACATAGAAAACCATTATAATATCATTCTTTCATTATTCTCAAAATCCTCAGCGACGCTTTGGATAGTATGATTATTGTCCATAGCATAAAAATTGTAAACATATAGAACACACCTCCGTAGGAAAATGAGCGGAATAATAAATAACCGACGACCAGCCACGCGATTAAAGCGTGGGACGCGAGACGACGTAGCGACAACCGCGCGGGCAAAGCTTGGCGAACAATACTCTTTTGGTTGTTAGCATCTCGTATGTAGGTATGAACAGTACAAGGTTTCTGCAGTATCTCCCTCGACACGTAACCCAGGAAGTCGTTTCTGTTGTATATTCTAGAGAACTCCTCGCCGTACTGAAAATATACAATTTAGTTATTGATATGAAAAATTGGACTTGAGTTTAAAGTTAAGATATTTACCTAATTTAATTCAAAACTTCTTGCTAGGGTACAAGGTATTTAATTTAGGGCAATTAAAGATATAAGTTGAAGAACCAGATAACTAACATTTTTACAACGTCGAAGCAATGACTCATTTTTCATTGAAATTTTTACCTAATTTTATCATTTACCTACTTGTATCTAGCTATACATAGAATCATAGAGAAATTATACCTAGAGTAGCGGATCCTATACAAACTAGCGTGTCCGTAGGTTTTATTGCAGACCTGACC
>JAOTAV010000242.1:0-35237 GCA_026546445.1 Cyclargus thomasi | reverse complement strand
TTCTGGGTCTCTTACCGCCCCCCTTGAGACCTGCAGCGCCCACAAGGGGGCGTTATCGCCCACTTTGGGAAAGACTGATATATAAGTATATTATAACATCCATAAATTCATTACACACTCGCCTCCGTGGTCTAGTGGTACACAGATCTGCTCTTTACCCGGTGGTCGCTGGTTTGATTCCCGCGTTGGAAACACGTTATTTCCAAGTTTAGTTAGGCCAATGAAGGCTGGATCACCTAATTGTCTGACAAGTAAGATGATCCATGCGTCGGATGGGCATGTAAAAAGTCGTGCTGGTCATCCGTCCCTTATAGCTGTAGCTTATGAGAGTAAAGAAAGAGAGAGTGCTCTTGTGTACACACACTTGTGCAATATAAAATCCTGCGTAACAGGCCCAGTTTCTATGCAACCGGCCACCGTAACCAAAACCACTGTGGAGAGTTATTATTATATTCTCGCATTGAAGTAAAGTCTATTCTTTCATTATGAGACATTTACATAACGCTGCGAATTTATCTTTGTATGTTTACCGATTACTCGGCCTTTTATGGACCGATTTTAAATAAATCTTCTTTAAATTATATTATCTTTGTTACAGTTGGTCCGACGCTGCTCGCCAAGTATCCAGTTGTGATCTTTATACATGGAGAGTCGTTCGAGTGGAACTCTGGCAACGTGTATGATGGTGCTGTGCTGGCGAGCTACGCCGGCCTCGTCGTCATTACCATCAACTACAGACTTGGGATATTAGGTGAGTAAGACGCTGTATTATAATAAAATGTATGACAAGGTAAACTGTTGACACACAACTTTTTTTATGGTATTTGGGAGCAAACGAGCAGACATGGACACTTACGATATCCGAAGAGCCCTTACCGCCTGTTATAAGGCAATAGGGAATGGCATTAAGGATAGGGGGATTATGCAAGTTGGGCCTCCGGTTAACTCACTCGCTGAACGAAACACAGCACAACGGAATTTCACGCCAGTTTTTTGTGAGGCCGTATCACTCCGATCGAGCCGGTCCTTTTGTGCTCAAGCGTGGATCTCATACGGCAATGAGCATCTGTGCAACTGTTGTGTGCAATAGGTGTGCGTGATTGGATACCGCTGCTGATCCTGGCGACACGGGAGATACAGTGGTGGGAATGTGTGGTGGGCCAAAGCCCGTTGAAAAAATAAGTGTGCAAAAATGGTATGCGTAAAGTAGTAATTAATGAGCCACTGTGACGTATCTATGCGGTTACCGTGTGTCACTCTTGTTTAGATACTTTAAACGCGGCGACTGTCTCAAGAGGGCGATAAAAGCAATTGACTATTGCATAATTCCGTTTTATACTTGATAATAAGCTACGAATGGTTTTATTTTTTTAATCATAGATACTACATTATATTTGTGAGCGTTTGAAGTAGTGAAAACACGATAGTTTAAAATTTTCGAGTTTCTGTAGGAGCGGTTTTTTAAATTTGTATATTTATCGTGTTATTAAGAAAAAACTGTTTCGCGTCGATTCCGCGTCGTTCTGTTTCACCTGACATAAGAATGGCGGTCGTAAGCTTAAAGAGAGAAAGACGATGTCTTATTTTCTGCTTGTGTTATTTGTAAACGCTTTCAAATGAACACGATAGCAACACGAGACGATAACCATGTGAATAGGGGCTTAGACTAGCCACAAGTCACACAAAACTGGAATGTTTCTGCATTTGTTACATTATGTCCTGCTCATCTCCGAAACTTCGATAATGCTATTCAGGATGGTCTTACGATATTACTTGTAACGCCACAACACTTTTTTACTCACAAAACAAAACACGGACATCTAAATTCTGATACGCCAATAATTTCATTTTAGAATTCATACTCGACACAATTAATAACACTATCATAAAACACCAAGTAGAAAATTAATATTTTAACAAAGCTTTTTGCATACTTTAAAAAGCCATTGTAACAGATTCGCATCTTTATAACAACGGGGTAGAGTTGAAAATTCAAAAGATATTCAAAGCAACAAGAAAATGTTTAATTAACTAAAATGAAACGTGACGAAGCTGCGCATAATTAGATTGCTGCTTGAATACAAGCGCTTCTTGTAGTTTTTGTCACGAAATATGAAAAATGCAGTATAATGGCTTGAAACTTAAAACTACACTTTTATTAGCTGCTGTCAGCGGCTTCGCTCGCTTTGGGAATTCGAAAATTTCGAAAGTCGTTTATACGAATGTTTTGCGAACATTACCTTTTTCCAAGACTAAAACAAAGATGTCCAAAAACCGAAAATCCTACTGCAAGAACCGTTGCAATTTAAACATCAAGTTATGTATTTATCTAGAATGCCTTTTTAAAGCCCTTCATTTTGATAACCAATTCGACCTAAATGGTTGGAAAGAAAATTTTGGAACCTTACAATTTTGACTTCAAAAACCGCCATTTTGATTTTTATTTTTTTTAATGTACGCAGTGTCACTTGCGCTATCAAGACAAATCTAACGATACCTCATACGTTGAAATCCATCAAGCCGTTTGGGCTGCAGAGCGTGCCAAATAATTATACATGCATACATACTCTCGGAAAACATAACGCTCCTGGCGCAGTCGGGTAATTAGCCTGTTACTGATAATTCTTTCAAGTAAGTCCATGCTAAAAATCAAGTCGATTGGTTTAAAGCGTAAAAGAAGGATTAAAAAAAACAATGAACCCTTTTAGGTATTCGTATAGAAGAAATAAACATCCAATTCTAAAGCAATAGAAAAAAATACGACCGTGATAGAAAAAATATTAAAGTTAGCGTGATATTACTTAGCGTGACGTTAAATATTTTCATAGCGATGCTATAAAAGCTTATGACCTTCCTCAATAAATGGGGCAACCAAATAAAATCGAACGTTTACCATTACCGAGTACAGGAGTTTGGTAACTAAATACTGTGATGAAATCCGCGTACATATAAATAAAAATCCATACTTCCATACATTATAAATGTGTAAACAAAAAATTTTGTCCGTCTGTTGCCTCTTCACGCCCAAACCGCTTCAGCGATTTCCAGGGAAATTTGGTATGGAATTATTTTGGGTGGAAGTGGAAGTGGCGAGGGACATATGATACTTTTTATCCGGCAAGAATTGTGGTTCCCGTGCGATAACCGAATCTTGGCACAAAGAAGTTGCGGGCATCTTCTTGTTTGTGACAAAACGTCCGTAGCCTAGTGGGTAAGACCTTTGGTTCGCACTCGAGAAGATGCCGGTTCAAACCCGAGTGGAGGCGTGTACCAATGAGACATTTTTCGATCTCAATTACATGATACGGATGCTTATTGCCATTGGAGAGCCATGCTTTGGCACGCATGGGTGGCTCGGCCAGAGTAATACCACGGCCTCACAGAAAATAGGCTTGGAACGGCGTTATTCTGTGTTTCGTTCAACGTGGCGACGCAATTTCGACTCTTCGGATGTCACGAGTGTGTGGGCGACGGCAGTTGCTTTCAATCATAAAAAAATAACATACAGAAAATCAAGGCCGTATCTATGTAAATATTTGAACCCCGAGTTAATACGAATCAATTTTCCTTCAATACGAGCATTTATCCATCCGAAAAACATAACGATATCAGTACGTATATAATTTATTGCTTTGTTGCGAAAGAAATCAATCAAACGATGTTGAAGCATTTGTTTTGTTTATTGTAGCCGAGCATAAAGTAGAACGAAGTTTTTTTTTTGCTTGACCGTTTTAAGACGACACAGTCGGGGAGGTGAGAGTACTGTTTTTGTAGTAGCACGCCTAGTACGTTTTGTAGATTAGGTGAAACGTTGAAATAAATAAGGGCATGTTTTATTTTAGCGGCGGGATAAGACTCTACAGCGATTTTAAGGTTATAAAAAAACTTTTTTGAAAAAATTGTTGAAATTAAACATTTATTGGACAATTTTAGACAGCAAGGCTTAAAGCATTTAGTTGAATCTGACATAAAATATCTGGGAATCTTGGTTATGAAAATATGAATTTTTTTTTCTTTGTTATTAAAGGCTTACCTTGGATTTAAATCATCAGAGCTCTATATTGTGATAGTGTTCGTATTTTCAACTTATCTTAATCTAATGGTTTCGACGACATTTCCGTACTTAAAAAATTTAAGTACAGAACTAACTACCATATAAGCAGATAACCAATGTATAATAATAATTTATACCATGATAACCAGAGAAAGCTTTATCTGACGCGCTCGAGTAAATCAGTAATTCCCCGAGTTAATCCAAAATTACCCTCTTATTCCTCCCCTACTAGTAAGAAAATGTCTAAAAACAGAAAACCCGACTACAGGAACCGTTGTAATTTAAACGTTGCCATATTCGAAAATGGCGCCAGAAATCCGCCATTTTGTTTTTTTAAATATTTTTAATATAACGACACCTCTAGCCAAAATTCATCGAGCCGTTTAGACTACAGAGCGTGCTTCACAATTAAACATACATACATACATCATCTCGAAACATAACTTTCCTTCTCGCGCAGTCGGGTAATTGAAAAGGTGTGATGTTGGTATGGATCCTTACACGGATTTGACTATTCTAAGATTTGTGTCGGCCAGACTGATTATACAGGTTGTAACATAGGTAAGTGATAAAACTTTAAGAATGTGTGCCTAATATAAAGTTAACTGTGAAAGTAGCAGCGCTGAAAGCAAAAAACAATTCGTGATTTGTATGCCCAAGCGCCCGGGCGACATGGGTTTGTCCATACAAATGACAAAAAAAAATCCGCTTTCAACGCTGATACTTTCACAGTGAGCTATTATATATCAGGGACACATATGATCCTTAAAATTGTAAAACTTACTTTTGCCACACCCGGTATTTACACGGTTTAAAATGATGATTACAGTGCATATTTGGGCACGAGGAAAGAACCTTCATTACGTCGATGTCCATTTTTTTTACGTTCGTTGATCTCTCAGGATCCTCATCATCATAAATTCAACAAAATAATAATTGTTGACGACTGGCTGTCTCCAACGTGCCGGACGCGTTGTGCCAAAGTCCAAACGAGCTTCGAAGTGACTATCGAAGGACGTCTGCTTACCTTCGAACAAAGAGGTCTGTGTCCTCGGAGTCAAATGGAACCCCGCCCGGGTCACACTAACCTTTCAGGCGATCATCGAGACGACAAATGAAGTCGTGACCAAGCGAAGTGTCCTCTTAAAAGTTATGAAGCTCTACGATCTGACACAAGACGACTAAAATGAAAATAAGTGTATTTGAAAAATAAAACTTATCTCAATTAGTTAAAGCTTATAATCGTGCAAAAGTTAAACTCGCGGTCTCGGAGCGACTTGGAGCGGAATAGCGCTTAAGCGCGGTTTTGCCAGTCGGACGGGTAAGGAGTGGTTCGATTCATCGAATTTTATTGAAGATTTTACATATTCAATTCATTTTCAATTTATAAATTCATCATTGTAAACGTAGACGTATAACAAAGATTTAAATAAATGTCAGTACTTAATCTACAATTAGCTATTAAGCCGTGTATGTGAACAAAAAGTCACAACTTAATCTAAATTCTAGACGGTTTATTTCGTGATAATTATATAATTTAACATATTTTAGAACAATAATATAATTTTACATATTTTATGACAATTATATAATTTAACAAATTTTATGAAAATTAAATAATTCAACGTATTTAATGACAAAAATAATTTAGTATATGTTATGACATTAATATAATTTAACATATTGTATGGCAATAACGTATTTTATGTTTGGTTTTGGGCGTAATACGTGGATTCTACGGGACCGGATATAATCCGTTTAGCGGTCACCGTACTATTACGTTATAAGCTATCAGAGCAAATAAACCTTATAGCTTAATTACATTATATCGATCGTAATAGCCTATACACTGATAATGCCATAGTAGATATAGAATTCAGTTGACTCAGACGTTGCAGACAAAATATAACAAAACGGGCGAAGAGTTTTCTGATATTGAGATTATGAATTTAACTAACATTAAACATAAATAATTATTAAACTAAACACAAAGATGACATTATGAAGTAAGGGTGCTAAAATAATAAAAATATTTGATGGCGTAACTTGAATGGAATTGGTTTGACAGCTAGTTCGTAAACTTGCTGGAACTTGGCTGGGAATAAGAGGTCATAATAAGCCCCCTAGTCCCGTGTACGTTGTAGCTGTTGTTAATCATGCTCAAAGTACCAAACTCTCCAAAAAAAAAGAATTCTATATATGAAAATAACCGTAGAGCTGACGATGTCCACATCTCATATTCAGCGAGTATGAGGCATTGTGTAATGGAATTAGGAGGTGCGGGGCGCGGGGCGGAGGGGCACTGGAATACAAGTCCAAATGACGCGTGACTCCGCCACGGTCTGCATTATTCACGGCGATACAGCGATATACTGTTGCTGGATGTGACACCCACCTTTTAAGCACCCGAAGCGAAAAGACGATTGTGACATTATAATATTCGGGGTCAAAAGAGCGAACGGGTCGAGAGAGTGCGCTACACCGAATTTTACCTTCCGGCGTTCCGACTACCGAGTAAGAGTTTTTTTTTTACATTCGACCGTAAACGCGTTTACTAAGATTTTGGATGGGATTTGTAGGTGTGACCGTTAGCAACGCTAGATGGCACTGTACAAATCCCATATAAAATCGTAGTAAGCGCGAAACGCGTTCTTGGTCGACAGTTAAAAAAAAAAACTCACTCTCGGCACTCCGATGTCGTTTTGATAGAGCAAGCCCGAAAAAAACGTCGGACGATATTCCGTGAAGTGCACTTATAGAAAGCATCTACTGTTGCTCGTCGACTTTTACGTCATCGGTGGCTCTGCCATGAGTTTGGAGCATTTGTCAATACTGGATAGCGATTACATAAATTTACAGTATGGTAAAATTTTACAGCACCTTTGGCGGTTATTGCCAAAATAAAAATGTTCGTACTCCAGTATCTATAAATATTATTGCTTCAAACTCATGGTAGAGCTACAGAAAAGTTGAGAATACGTTGCCTTAGTAGTTTCATAGGCCTTAACCGCCATTCTTCGGATTCACGTTATTTGCCTAATTACCGCATAGTTTTTTGGTGCATTCGGTGCAGCATTAGGTGAAAAAGACTAACATAAATATCTTCTAAGAGTCACCGGGACTTACATATTTTGAATGTATGATTTTTATTAATAAAACATAATTTATAAATATATTGTTTCACACTCTTCTTAAGCACTTACTTAATTATAAGAAAAATAATAAAACTTAATTAAATTCCTAAGATGCCATTAAAATTTAAGGATATGGCACATAGCACTCCTTCAAAACCACGATATTTGAAAGATTTTCAAAACGAACATATATTTTAAAAACGGAAAAAAATGTGTTTATGAACCAATAAAGGTACACAATATTCAATAAAATAAACTTAAATGTATGTCTCTATATAAAGAAAGAATGTGCAGTAGGTTTCTATTACTATCTATAAGCAATATCATTCGGCAGAATTAGTGTGTCTAAATTTTATGAATTCTGATATCTTTTCAGTAAACCACTTTAGTTATTGTTTGTCCAAATTAAAACGATATCCAAATTTTGTAAGTCTTCGTTGTTAAATACGGCAGTGCTCGACTGACCGGTATCTTGTTCACTCTCTTTCATAGTCCAAATGTTGTTAGATCCAGGTTTTCCAGAATGAAATCTGGACTATCCTTTTTCAGATTGATTCGATTTTGCCACATTACATTTCTAAATAAAACACATCACAATATCAGTAAAAATACATTAAAATGAAACTTGATTATGAATGAAAATGATTATGAAATGTAAACAAACCTTACATAATTCACTAGGATGAGTCCCTGGGATTCACTCGACGTAATAACTCATCAAATATAGGATGCCCGCGGATTTCCTCTCAGCGCAGCATTACTTTTTTCCCTATGGAGGTACTGAGACCCGAAAGAAAATAGCTGCTATGACCTTTAAACTACGGCCGATTAAAATTCTGATGTGAGTCCCAGGGACTCAGGAAGTGAAAAAAATATACTTATTCAATACCAAATGAGTTAATCTAAACCTAGTAACGAGAACATTATATTTTTTCTATCCTCATTGTTTCTTATAATAAGGTCTCAAGTTTTCCCTATTCGTTTTTTTCAGTTTTTTTCGGATGTTGTCTATAGATTTTCTATAATGTAAAGTACTTTTATCAATTTCTTTTGATTTCTATTAAATATTAAACGGGCTTACGACTTTGCAAGGATTAAGCCTCCTTGTTCTTCCTCGGCCTTTCCTATGCTAAAAAATTTGTAAATTATATAACTCCTTAGGGTATTATAGTAATTAACACCTAATTAAAGTTGATATTAATAATTATAAACTACAAAAAACCAGGAGGAAACTTCAAAATACAAAAAATGAATAAATTTTTCATACAGCGGTTATTAGTATATGGTAATAAGAAAAAGTATTTTTTTTAAATATGTCGAAAACCGTTTCAGTTTGCAACAAATAATTAAAGGCCACGTACGTAGACCACAGTTATGTCTAGATTGACTCGATGAACAAACAATCTATTTTAAAAATAAAATAGTAGATAAGCATAACGGTAATTATAAAAGTTCGTTCCCAAAGCTACGGTGATTATAAACAAACGTGCTTCAATGGTAGCACACTAGCATTAGCAACGTGCAACCACTGCTGGTTCGTAGCACACCCGCAGAAGCAGCTACACGTGGACTTGTGATTTGCCAAATCCTGTAGGTTTAGGGTGTGCACCCGAAAACACCGAAGGTTATGGTCGGACAAACGATTATTTCATCAGAGCTAATTATAGACTGGGTTTATTGTGTCGAGGTTTTGTAACGCGACAAACCATGTTTATAAGCGTTAAAAATGTTAAATGGATGACGAATGGAAGCAAGTTTCGAGATCAATCTGAGGTCAGGACAAGTTATGGTAATAAGAAAAAAAGTTGGTGGCTTGGTTTTTGGAGACTAGATTAAATAATTCAATCCTAATTAATTAAATCTGGAACCTGGGTTTAAGTATGTAAAAATATAGATTCTTAAATATGTAAAAAGAATAGAGTATACGAGCCCGGGACACCTAAAATTTGCTCTCCGGAGTTATAATCCGTTATAAGCTTGTCTGTATATAGCTTTGTGTGTCTGACTCTCGCCGAGAGCTCTCGGGCAGCTGACAGGTGAGACGGGGAGAGTGCAACCACTTACGCTCGCACTAAGTTGGTCTCGCTGTGTCTCGGCGAGAGTGTACAGTCTCCATTCGATTTGTTTGATACTAATCGGTTAAAGCCAAGAGATGTAGAAGGTTAAAGTGCAAAAATGTTCAGTTTTTTTGTATGTTTTATTACTTGTTATCACTCAGTAGATACGTGCTTTTTTTTTAATAAGAAACATGATTAAAACAAACAGGAAAACTTGTGCATGTTTTTTACACAATTTTTAGATACTGACGCTAAACAAAAACTCTAATGATACGTTTCACACCTTCCCACGACATCAAATTACCCAAAGCGTTGAGGAAAATCCATACTTTTATACTGTGTGTGTTTCTCTGTCTGTCTGTTACCTTTTTACGCCCAAACCGTTGAACCTATTTAGCTGAAATTTGGTATCAAGATACCTTAGGTCCCGGGAAAGGACACAGGATACTTTTTATCCTAGAAAAATGTACAGTTCCGACACGATAAACGATGTTTGTAGCAACGGAGTTGCGGGTATTATCTTTTATTTGAAGGACATGAGTAATAATAATAGTAAAATAATATATCTTCCAATACAACTTTATCGTCAAAATCACTTGCACATTGCAACTTACAAACGAAGTATTTAGGTAATTTTAAGAATAGGCGAACTTAACATTTTAAATGATTTTCGTTATATTCCTGCCATTGGCAATCGCCGTGTTCGGTAACATTTTTAGATGGCGCAAAAGCTCTATACGCATGCGCTGTCTCATGACGTTGTCATCAACGTCACAAAAAATTGTAGTCTGCGCATGGTCTGCGTGTATAAAATTCAACAGCGCATGCGTAAAAAACACTACCGAACACGGCGAATGTTAAAATTGTTTTCGCGCCGTCAAGACTATATTTGTTTTAATCGGGCTTTGGCCCACCACACATTCCCACTACTGCATCTCCTGTGTCGCCAGGATCGACAGCGGTATCCAACCACGTAAACCCTTTGATTTGATCTCAGGGAGCCCGAGGGACTTGCTAAAGCTGCCTTGAGACCCGCAACGAAATTAATCAGAAGAAAATAGGAGGAGTAGGAAGTAGTAGAATTCCCTCCCCAAAAACAAAGCGGGAGACAGCACAAAGTTGCAATGACCGAAAGTCAAAGAACTAAAGGGGAAACACCTCGGGAACAAATGATAATAATTATTGCGACTACTAAGCTAGGATTCAGATTGCTATTTACGTGTTAGATTGTTAAAATCTTGCGCTATCGCTAGCATAACGTGGCTGACTTTATAACTGTTCAGAAACAAAATTTTTGAAAATTTTCCTGTACTAGTACGGAACCCTTTGTGAGCGAGACCAACTCGCACTTGGAGGTTTTTTTTTAATTCGTGAGTAGAAGCAAAGAAGAAAACTAATTGTTAATTGGAAATGTGAAGAAAGCTTTTCTTCACGTTCTATCTTCTAATAGCCAACTGCCAATATCCCCAATTGAAAGTTGGGTGGAAAATGAAAATAAAAGAGTTGCGACAGTTACGAGTTACGGTGAAAAAACAAAATGGTTTATATATAAATAACACTGCAATTTGTTAACAAACCGCAGTAGCGTAGCGTCTAGATTGCTTCAAATATCGACATTACAGCAATACTTTTTACGGTAAATTGACACGGTTTGCTATTTTACGTTCTAATACTCGGTAAATAGAGGTCATTTTAATAGCGCGTTTGGCAAAGAAAGGTAGCAAAGGCGACGTCGCGGTAAAACGCCGGTTTGCCCTAGACACCTTTTTGTAATTGACTTTGCGAAGCCTTGAAACTTGTTTGTATTGCCTCGCGCATCGATCTAATGCTTGATGACTGATATCTAGTTCTTTATTGACATTCATTATTTATTAACAAACTTCTTTGATCAATAAACTTGAACAAATATTGGTGACAATATCAGAGTTGATAATTCTATAATGGAACATTTAGGCGGCAGAGCGTGCCAAACAATTATGCATACATACATACTCTCGAAAACATAACCCTCCTGGCGCAGTCGGCTAAATACAGCACAAGTTCTTTGTAATTTCAACTATAGAAAATAATTATTAAAATGTTAACTCAGCTACATGAGAATGTAATATGTATAAAAAACAATTATTTTATTTACTAATTTAGATATATCATGCATGATTAATAATTTTATTAGTGTCAAACCTACTCTTTTGAAGTTTTTTAAAAATTATGTGATGATTTTGACTTTTGTCATTTTAAAATATAATATTTTTGAGCAATGCCAACTATTTCAGGTAGACTATGGGTGAATGCCAAGTCACATAACACATATATTTTCTAAATATAAGATGTTTTACTAAAAAAAATTTGTTGTGGCCTCTTAATAGTATGGAAATATAAATTGTACTTTAACACTCACTTTGGGATTATCATTTATACAAATCAAAATTTATTTTAAGCCTTTTTCGATCAGTTATGTCTGTAAATAACCAGGTCCCTAAGGACCTGGGGGGGTTAGCAAAGTTCTAAACATTCTTGCATCTTTGTAGAATCACCGAAAAGGTATGAAAATGACATAAGGCTTAACAAATGCTTATGTCAATTCCATACATTTAGTTCGGCGATTCTACAAAGAAGCGAAAATGTTTAGATCTTGGCTAACCCCCTGGTTTTTTCATGTTCCTTATAAATGAAATAACATACATTCATTTTTTTTTTGTTTTATCAAACAAACAATATGCAAGTCTTACAAAATTTATTAACATACCCTATACTTCCCTTATATTAAAGTTCTCCATTTTGAAGCAAAAGTTGTCTGGAAGAAATCACATTTAGCTTAAAAGAGCCTTAGCTCACATAATTAATAAACTGTTTTGTAATTTAAGATTATGTATGTATTCTATTGTAACTATTATGAGCAATATAGTGTTATTATTATTTGAATACCATTATGAGGGTAGTTGTTAATGCCTGTATTATGACATACTATAGTATGAGTTTCTTAAAGTGAGTTTCATGAATTGTATCTTCATCTGAACAAAAGACATTTAAAAATTTTATAAATACTATGCTCAGAGTTACCAATCAGAACACACTGAAATATAAAACAAGCAATATTTTGTAATGAAATGGCATCTAAATTTTATATACAACTTCTAAACTTCTACAGTCACTCCACATACACACTTGAAGCTAGACCAATACTTGTTCACAAAAAACACTTCAACAAAACATAATAAATACCTATAAACATCACTGCAAAACTATACAGAAGTTAGTTACTGATATTTCCACTTTAAAACTATACTCCCATACAAGGCAGCATAAAAGTAATTAAAAATAAGTATGAATTTACATATGATTATTATTTGTAGGTATGTATTCAGTATTTAAAACATTATCATACTACCTTGATAAAGTTAGAATGGAAAACTATTCTGGTTATTTTTAGGAAATAAAATGTTCTCTGCTCAGAGCTGTCTTAGAGATGGGTAAGCAGGAAAACTAATTATGATAATCATTTTGAGACGGCAACAATTTTTTCTTCAAATCACAACAAATGAACCTATGGAGGCTTTTATCAAGTCACAGTGCTTTGATGATTTATGATAGTAATACTATAATCAGTGATAATATTTTTATATCTTCATTTCAATGATAATGAGATTAAAGTTTTGTCTCAATATACAAAAACACACTCTACATCCACAAACAGCAAGTATGATGACAACGGTCAAGAAATCTTGATATTCATTGTTTTCATCTCCATACCTGAGACCTACAATGCTGCTGCCGTCTTAAGATATCTAAATATTAAAAAGAAAACAATTTTATATACTTCACTGCCAGTATACTCAAATGATCAAAGAAAAACTCATATTACTAGAGTTCTGAATAAAAATTTTATGTTTCTAGAACTACAACAGATACATAAATTAAATAGTAGGTATTGAATTGACAAGTCATTGACCTAATACATGTAGTTAAAGGAAATGTCAATCGAATACAGTTATCGCACTTAATTAAAGTGTAGCAGATCACTCACCGTCTCCATTTCTGTAGTCGTCCTGTGGCTTCATGGTGGCGCTACGCCGCTGCTGACCGCAGCCAGGTCTGTAAACACACGAGACAAAGGGTTGAGCTTCTGACCGGTGCTCCCATCATCCGGCCTCGCCCCGTGAGCAACCTAACCGGATTATACTAGAGCACGCGGCGACTACGAAGGCCGCGGCGCAATAATATAAGTCACATGGCAAAAACATCGCTTCGGCGTCTTAATTGTCAATCAATGAAGAACAGGCCGCGGCCTCAGATGCGCCGTCATATCATAATTAGATTAAGTTATTACACAAAGTATTTCACGAACGATCTTCAATATCTGGAGTGGTTGGATCGAGGAAGACACCACAATACGAATTCTTGTCCAAGTCGTGATATCCACGCGCCTTGTTTTGACTTTTGACTGATGAATTGATGGTTTTGTTTTGAATTTTGACTTTGTCAATAACGTCAATAAGATGTCATAGTGACAGTGTTGTTTTTTTAAAGCTGATATTTCAATGACTTAAATCTTATCGATAAATTTTCAAATTGTTGAAAACAAAACCTCATTGAATTATTCTTAAATCTCCATTCTACTCACCAATCTGAGCAAATTATAGCAAAATACAAAAAAAATATTGCAAACAAGTACTACTCTTCTACATAAGACAATATATCGATATCTATTCGAGTCTAATTCAACGAATACTATACTCATAAGGAGGTTTAATTTCTTGCTGGGATGAGATAATACTCGATGGCCTTCACAATATTTTATACTCTCTAAACTTGATTCTACTATATAATTGGTCTATGATTCTATTTAAAAACGTACACTCGTACACAGACTCATACTCTGGTGCGGATCTTTAAGAATATATTATGTTACACAGTCCTGGAAATGGAAACGCTGTCTCTCATCTTCTACCTCTTTAATATTATAGATTAGCTTTTTCCCGCGACGGGATATTTTTAATTACTGCTCGGCTCCTACTGGTCGTAGCGTGATGTTATACCTATAGCCTTCCTCGATAAATGGGACCAACCAACAAAAATATTTTTCAATTCCGGCCAGTAGTGTCTGAGATTAGCGTAGTCAAAGAAACTCTTCAGCTTTATATTATTAGTATAGATTGAAGAATTAGAGAAGAAATTGAAACAGAGCCAGTTGACGGATCTACGTAATTTGGTCGGAAACAAAAATCATGACGTTTCGTCTGGGTTTGACTATAAACAATCTAGCCCTGCTTCAACTTCCCTGATATCACATAGAAATGTGGTATGAGTAGTAGGGACATAATAAATAAAACCTCATTATTACAAATAATATTTATAGTTTTATTTATTAATTAAATCTCTTCTAACAATATTTAAGTGATACTTTATATTTTAATGCAATATAATTATAATAAATTAATCTATTTATGTATAATTTAGGAATGAAGAGGACTATTTACAGCCATTATACCAATGAAGAACCACATATCAGCACCTGCAATGCAAACACCATACAGATTATTTGGTACATAATTACAAGCATTATCAAAAACACAAATAGCTTTTGTGATTAATTCTAGAAAATATTATAATTATATGTTTTAATGATTATTTGGAGAATAAAGTCAACAAGGAAATTACATTATAGTATCTTCTTAGTTCTTATGTCTAAAGTAAGGTTAAAAATAATAAAGACAAAAGAAACACATGTAAATAGAAAAAAACATTGCTGCTAAATATGAACTAATAAGCTTTAAATTTTATGAATTGTCTGTCAGTTAATTTACTGTACATATTTAAAATATTAATGTTTAGAGATATACTAGGATATTTTGGCTGGTTATTATTGACTTGTGAATGCAAATCAGACATCAGATCGAAGGACAACATTTTTTCGACCAAGCGCTAAAATATCCGTGCACAATAACCGCTATAAGTATTTGTTGAAGTATACACTTTATTATAGTAAAATTACATAATATAAAACAAAGACTCATTTGATGTGTATAATATAAATAGGGTAGCATTATATAATATTTTAATTTTAACATCTTTTATAACAAAATACTTTTGAGTGTTACATTTTTGTTCATGGTTTAAAAACTAAATAGATATAATATTTACATATAAAATGCAACTACTTATCCGCTACACAATTTAAATAGCGTACCGTGGTGGCATGGGCTGGGTCGGCAAGTGCGAGACTCCGCTTGCGCCGGGTTGTAACGCGGCGGGGGGGATGCTGCCAGGGGGGAGGGTACCGGGTAACGCACCAGGGGGGAGACTCCCTGGTCCCCCAGGTGGTAGAGCGCCGGGCATCGCGCCGGGGGGGTACATCATATATTGCGGGGCGTACATTGGTTTGGGATCACGCATGAGTTCGTGGTAGAGGTTGAGTGCGTCGACGAGGTCGGAGCTGAGCTGCGTGAGTCGTGCATGACGGCGGTCGGCTCGTTCGAGTGCAGCGTCAACTAGCGGGCCCATTGCGTGTACGCGCGCTTCGAGCGTCACTAGCCGCGTGTTGCTCTCCCCGGCTCCCTCATCGGTGGGATCTGCTTCGTGGAGTAACGCTAGCGCCTCGTCCATTACCGACTCGTCGATGCGGGCGGGCGCGTCTTCGACGAACTGCACTGTCTTACCCCCGCCGCTGCTCCGGGTTTCTTTCTCTGAAATTAACATTATTTATGTACTTAAGATACTTAACAGACTCGGTACCCGAAGATGGACGCCGCCGCCGCAACTGTCCTAGAAAAAGATGGCGCGATGAGCTGGAGGCACACCAGCCAGACTGGCTAGCGGCGGCGCAGGAAAGAGCACAGTGGAAGAGTTTGGGAAAGATCTTTGCTCAGCATAGGCTAATATAAATAAATATGATAGCTACTTAGTAACTTTCTTTTTACTAAACACAGGCATAAAAAATCATATTACATATAAATTGACGTCACTAATCTCAAAAGAAACAACTACTTTTATTTTTACTTTTCTTTTCATTACAATCCTGAAATTTAAAAGATGTAAAACACCGATCTTTAATTTTAAAAACCCGGTTCTGAATTTAATAATAAAAACATGAACATTTAACACCACCTTCGTCGTTGTTTGTTTTCAATTCGTCGTGCTGATTCAATTAATATTTTCAAAAATAAGTTAAAATACAATTTCTTGAATAAACTATAAAGTCGTTTTATTGTTTTCACCGTTATATACCCAGTTTGTACACCTATATTATCTGTTCAATTTTCTATTGTAAAATCGATAAGCAAAAGGTTGACTGGTAGAGATTGCTATTAGCAATAAGTTCGCCTTTTGTGCATCATTGTACAAGTTTTATGTAAGTTTGTTATTTGTAAAATGCTTTTGTTTTGTATTTTTGGTGTGCAATAAAGTGTTAATGTATTGTATTAGTGACGTCACAGACTCTCATCATGGCGGATAGCATTTCGGATCACGTCATATACAGATTAAAAAAAGTGCAATTTTAAATTAATAATTAATAAAGTAATTCTCGTTCCGAAAATCAATATATTTAACTATTCAATGAATCAAACTATCATAATATTATACTCTTTTAGTTTTTTATTCATGAGGGCAACTAGCCTATTACGTATGGATGTTACCTTGAGCTGGCTCACTGAGGTCAAATGTAACGAAGTTAGCTGGAAACAGCCCCTCGCCGCGTTCATTGTAGCCCTTCCACCAGTTAGGGTCACTCGAGTCAGTTACGTGTACTGTAAAAACGCAGAATAAAAATTATTAACAACATGAATATTATAGTTAAATGTATAAAATTAGATTAGAGGACAGCAACAGAACTTGAAGGCGAGATGCTACAAATATAATTTAATTGATTTTTAAAAATTAGGAACTTTTACAAAACAAAACTTCATATAAAATGTCAAGATTTTAATAAGTAAGAAATTCCGTGCCACATTATTTTGATCCCACCATAATATTTTAGTATAAGGTTGTGTTTGAGTTTTACATTTACAGCTTAAGTTATATTTATCAATGTATATAATTGTTATAATATTAAAAAAAATTTAAAATAATATTTTAAGTTTCTTGACAAAGTCCAAATAAGAATTAAAAATAATAACTCATTTCACTACTCACCAATTTCACCCGCCATAAACGTGAGTTCATTGTCCTCAGCGGCCTCGAAGTCATACAACGCCCGGACCTGTCTCGCCACAGGCTGCGCTGGGGCAGCTGTGGTCGTATCAGTGTTGTCCATGCGGGGGTATAAGGCGCTTGTGGTACTAGCAGCGCCTCCTGTCTCCTTGAGCGAGAGGGCTATAGCGCGAGCTAGGTCCTCCTGCTCACGCTGAGCCGCCGCGGTGGCTGCTGCCTGGAAGACAATATTAAATATATGCAGATTTTTAAAAATTTTAATGTATACTTATCCACTACAATAATTATTCAAATCATAGATTATTTGAGGGGATAGACATAATCAATAATAATAATCTAAATTAAAGATGAATGCTAAGTTTTCTATATTAGGAGCAATCAAACTAAGACAATATTATATGGTAATACTAGCAGACCCCACAGACGTTGTCCTGCCTTTCTTGGTTTGTGGATCTAAACCATTTATAAATCTACTAAAACACACACAAAACAAGCTAAATGTCCAAAAGCGGAAAACCCGACTGCAGGAACCATTGCAATTTAAACATCAAGTTGTAGCAATGTATATATAATGGCTATTTAAAGTTTGTCATTTTGATACCCTACTAGTCCTAAATGGGCCAAAAAAATTTTTTTGAACCTAACAATTTTGACTTCAAAATGCGCCATTTTGTTTTTTTTTTATTTTTTATGTACCCAGTAGTGTGTCACTTGCGTTATTAAGACGAACTTAACTATACCTTATACAATCAAGCCGTTTAGGCTGTAAGCGTGCCAAATAATTATATTATATACATACATACTCTCGAAAAACATAACCCTCCTTCTGGCGCAGTCGGGTCAAAAACAACAAAAGTCGGTCCAGTCCATTAAGATTCAGTGCCAAACACACACACACACAAGAATTATATTATTAAGATTCTTACAAGCTATTTTTTACCTGTGGATCAGTGCTAGCAGGTATAGAAGAGGATGGTCTTTCACCGGCCTCAGCGCACAATTTCGCGTGCAATGATGGTATAAGGTCCAACTGTGGATCATTTTTGAATTCTCCCTCAGCCCATTTTTTCAGTAAAGCTCTAAGTTTCTGGGCGACTGCAGGTTGGGCGCGGGACAGAAGGCGACGAAATTCTGCTTCGAATTCACGGGAGGCAACCTAAGATATAATATATTTTTAATGTATTTAATGTATTTTTGTTTACATTGAGTCTCTAAAATCATTATCATAAATGTCAAAAATCTATTTTGAAAAAAACTCTTACATCATGATAAATAGTAATAAAAAGGGTAATAAAAAATCATAGTCTAATGAGGCAATTGGTGCAAGACATTGAGTCAGTGCTGTTGAATCATTTGTAATTTGTTCAATTGCTAGCAATTTCAATGATAAAGAGAGTAATAACATTGTAACAAAAAACTACAACATTGTAAACCAATTGCTTATTTGCTTTCATTGCCTATTTTTTAACATGATCCTGTCTGTGAAAGGAGATTGAGAAATCGCTAATTACCTCCAGTAGAAAATGGCGCCCACAGTTCGCTACACAAGCATCCAGTAGGGTAGCTGCATGTACTTGGACATGGGGGTCTGCATGACCAAGTCGGCGAAGCACCGCCCGAAGACAGTCTCTTGAGCTTGTGGCCGATGCTCCAGCACGATCACAGATTTCCAAAATAAGACCCCATTCTTCACTAGTGTTGTTCTCACTTGTTGCTCGTTCTGCAATTTATTATATAAGGTACTACCTTGTCAGTATGCAAAGATATTTTCTATTAGGCTTTATAATCTGAGAGCTGATAGCAAAATTTTAGTAGGCATTTTGAGGCAAGCTGAAAAATTGACAGATAATTATACTATTACTTTATTTTTATTATTACAACCCAATACGGCAATGCAGCAGTGCAGATCTGGCTGAAAGGAAGTGGGGAGTATTTTTTACCCAAAAAAAATATATTCCCAAAATTGTATTTGAGACATAATGAATTTTTTATATATTATAGTTGAATATTTAAAGAATAGAAAAAATTACAAGCCAGATGATTTAATAGGGGCTTTATCATTGTCAGGCACGTGCAAAAGTAGTTTGCATACTTTTTTTTTAGCCCTGCAGCCTACTTCTCACCAGCCAGGTTGCAATTTCGTACTGTGGTTTAATAGGAGAGATAACTTACAAGGTTTCAGTCAGCTTGCCTCAAATACCTACTCAAAAATTGCTACCAGCTCTCGGTTTATTAGTCTGAATCTTGCCTATTTGCGGGTCGACAGTGACTTCAAGAGTCTGTATTAGAACGCGCCGATCTCACCACAAATTGCTAAGATCTATGTAATACCCAAAGCTGCCGTCCTCAAGCTAAAATACTGCTATATACAAAAAATGCTTTACTAGTACTTACTAAAAATATTCAATATTTAATATTTGCCTATAAAATATATAGATAAAATATTCAATATTTTTCTATTCATTATTTATTAACTTTTGTCAGCAGTTTTGATTTCATGGATAACAAAACGACTATGTTACTTTCTGTCTCTTAAAAATCAAGTCAATTAGTGGCTTTGTAAAGGTGTAAAGGAATGACAAACATACGAATAAACACACTTTCACATTTATAATATTAGTATTGATTACTATGTCTAAATATTTTTTTTTATTTTGATTTGGCAACAATGCATTGTTGTATGTACCACAGTACACATACACAGTTTATTTAACACACAATTTCAATTTCAATGCTTACCAAATGTATTTTAAATGAGAAGTTGCTAATAAAAGCAATGCACAAATTATTTGACTTTTTTCTTATCATCAAATACAATAAAGGTGACTCATATTCAAAATGATATTACATCTAAAAAGATTATTGTTACATTTATTTCTATGAAACATAAAAATAATTATTAATTTACAGTAAAGGAACATATAGGACAACTTGTTATCAATCACAAAGTTAGATGTTGATGTAATTAATTTGATTTTAATGCAATGGTGTGCACTATGCACACACATCATTAGTACATAATACAATAAACACGGTATAAGCCATACAATGCTATTATACTTTTGAACAATACAATTTTAAAATAATAAATACAATAATAAAGGTTAATGACTGATAATTTCTTTGTTGTAAGGGAGTACATCAGCTAATCTAATAAGGAGCCAGTAAATACATGTCATAAAATGAGAGTTGTTTATTATATCATTGCTTACCTACGTCCTGGTCAAATGGCGAGGAAGTGCTGAATATACCCATTTTGTTCTAAATAAGTAGCACAAAAACATAAAAGAAATGAGTTGTACAGCGAAGTTACTATTGGTACAAAACGCTGCACCACTTCATCAGTTCTTGGTTAGGTTTTTTAATTATTCTTTTTTAACAAAATTACTCACAATTTATTATAATTATGGGATTTAGAAAATGTTGGTGGATATATTATTAATAATATTTTCTAAAACCTAAATTCTGATTTATCACTGTTTGTCAAAACTTGTCTATGCTTTAGTAAAATGTCAATTCCCAGATGTCAGTGCCTACTGTCAATGCAGTGACATTATATACTTTTTACCTTTATCTTTTTATGGTACTACGGCTATATAACCATAGCCAGTGTCAAGTAAAAGCGGGAAATCAATTTCCTTTTTTTCTGTTCCAATAATATTTTGAGCAACGTTACATAAAATATCGTCAAGTCTAATGTCTAGTCAAAGTTAAGGTAAAAAGTCAATTTTGAAAAGTGGTAGACACTTTACTAAAATTTCGAATGAAGTTTTGGAAGTATGATGAATTGATACTTAAAATAGCACGTTCCTTGCAGTTGTATCACTTTATCACACTTGTGCATGATATCGAATATTTAATGATTGATATTCTACCACCATACTTTATTTTCTGTTCTACCAATATAAGGCATTAAAACATCAAACAACACTTTAGCAAAGAAATACAAAAAAACAATCACTTTTTCACGTCCCGCCAAAAACTCCCGACATTTTAATATACTTTATAAAGGAGTTGCCGGTGTCCATTATGCAAAAGTTTTAAATGACAAGCTTTGCTTGTTGCATGAACTGTGAATGCGTTTTAAATTATGTTTCTATTTTAATCATTATTCTGCCCGGGGCACCGGCCCCGGCTTGCCTCCCCGAAATTCGTGGCTGTTGAGATTGGAAAATGTTTCATTGGTATTTGTTACACGCCTACACCCGGGTTTGAACCTGCACTCTCTCGAGTGCGAACCAAAGATCTTTCCCATTAGGCCACGGACGCTCTTAAATCTACGTAACAATAGTGACGCATAACTTTGACGAGATTTTTCATATTCATATTGTAAGCAAAGGGTTTTTTTTTCAAAATTGTAATCATATATCTAGCAGAAATTAGGCAAAAATTAAAATACAATACAAAGTTTTAGGCACTTTATTGTTCTAATTAAAACCTATACTAATAAAACTACTAAGTAACGTTTATTTACGATGAAAATTATATTTTGTAATTAATATTTAAAATCACACATTTATATTGATTATGTGTTTACCTAATTAAAATCTAACTTAACTATCTTAACGCTTGTCATAAATATTATTTTCTATAGTTGCTCTGAAATTCATTATCTGCTAATAGTTGTTTACTAAAAATATAATGTTGTACAATGGCTACTTTAACATTTTTACAATCTGCTAGATGATGTCCGTTGCGTCAAAATGCTTTTATCGTGCGGGAACCGTACATTTTGGGAGAAAAGGTATCTTATGTCCTTCCTCGGGACTCAAAGTATCTCCATACCAAATTTCAACGAAATCCGTTCAGTGGTTTTGTCGTGAAGAGGTAACAACAGACACACTTTCGCATTTATAATATTAGTATCGAAGTACAGATTTATTCAGCGTTTTTATGTAGTTTTATTATTTTCAAGTCGTGTAGGTATAATGGGGGAAATTGAAAGAGAGCGTGTTGACGGACCTACGTCATTTGGTCGGTGTATGTCAATTCCAAGTAAGTCGTAATCTGTCGGTTGGGTTTGACATAACCCGAGCAAATTACTTAGATCCACGATCTGTATCTGTCTCAACTTCTCTGATTGTACCTACTTTTGTAGACTGTGTATATCAATCTACTTTTGTATTTTTAAGTAGAAAACGCATAGTTTAAAAAAGTCAATTAATATAAAAAAATCGTTTTTATGTTAAAGAGCCATTTAACACTAGCAAAATAAATAAAAGGTAGTCTTTCTTATTCATCTAATAAGTTAGCCTCAACTTTACCAGAATTAAAACGATGTTTAACGCAAAGCGCTGGAAGCTCTAGAATCTAACTAAGAACTCTTTGATCTATCTGTCCCGTTCTAACATTGAGTAAGTAAATTCAATCTAGAATTAGCTATAACTCATTTTGTTTAGCAAAATCGAGGCTTAATCTTATTATAAAACAATTGAGCTGCTAAAATATGACTAGAATGTTTTGGAATGATAATTCAATTCGAGATGTGGCGAAAACCTCCGCCTTGATCACAGTGACATTTTGTAGGTAGCTTCGAGACTAGCTCTGACAGGCTCATGGCAAGAACTGGTCTGTCTCCCGTGGACCCTCGGCGCTCAGGTATGTGGTGTCAGTGTCTGCCGACGCAGGCGCAGCCCAAGACACCCAACGAGCCTGCGAAAACAGTTTTAACCGTATAAGAATCAAGTTTGCCCGCATTTTTGAAAAAAATCGAATCCGCAATATTAAAACTGAATCACACACTCAAATACATGTGATGATTTAAACATAGGCGGAAAACATAAATTTAATGATGAGAAAGTATTTATTTAATTATTGACAAATAATTATTATTCATATCTGAGTGTGTAAACAAGCAACATTATACGTTGCTATAAAAACAAATTATAATGAAAAAGTTTGCACATACCTCGGCCCTCTCCCTTGGAAGACGCCACGGTGGCTCAGCATCCAGAGGCAATGCATCTAAAGGTACATCTAAACAGGGCGACAGAAGACGCGGTGAGTCAGCCAAAAATGCCGCCACTTCTGAGGCAGTCGGACGAGCCTTGTAATCCTGCTGCCAACACGACCGAATCAGCCCTTCCCTGTTGGTTATATTATATTTTAGTAAAAGTTGTATCTGTTCTTATATATAGAGTCTATATAACTATTTGAGTTAATTAATTACTTACAATTGCGGTTTCAAGCCCGAAGGTAGATCTAAAGTATTTCCAGCCTTGACTCTCTCTAGAACTTCACTGTTGCTTAGGCCTTGGAAGGGAAGCGAGCCAAAAGTGACAATCTCGTATAGCAGAACCCCAAACGACCACACGTCTGAAGCGGGTGAGAAAACGCCGAGCGCTAAACTTTCCGGCGCCATCCATCTGACGGGCAACATCCCTTTTCGACTGAAACGGTAGTAGTCGTTTTCAAAAACGAGACGTGTCATTCCAAAGTCAGCAAGTTTGACGACTCGTCTCGCGCTTACTAGGCAGTTTCTTGCAGCGACGTCGCGGTGCACGTAGCGCAATTGAGCTAAATAAGATAGAGCACGTGCTGCATCTAACGCCATTGAAGTCAGACGTCGGGCCGATACTTGTTCATCAGTATCAGCACCCGCCTCTACGGCTAGATGGCGACGGGCTAGAAGATAGTTTTTGAGATCACCGTACAACATAAACTCCATGACAGTGCAAACTGGCTCCGTCTTAGTCACAACACCCAATAGTTTAACAATATTCTTATGCTCGAAACGTTTCATAGCTTCGGCTTCCGACAGGAAGTCCAGTTTTTCTTCAGTGCTTGCGCCCGCTTTGAGGGTTTTTACTGCGACGGCTGTCCAACCACGGTCTTCGGCGAGTAGGGCATGACCACCGTATACGGTTCCGAATGCACCGACACCGAGTTTTCGGTTAATGACTACGCGCTCACGCGGCACTTCCCATCGGTCCAAGCCAACGGTTTTCGGCAGAAGCGAACGCAAGCCGAGAGCACGTTCAAGGCGAGCTCTATATTCGCGTTCGGCTCGTCGTTTGCAGTATAAAGCTGTACTAGCTAGAGCAATGATCACCAGTCCCAAAGAAAGGATTCCCAGTACCACAAATGCAGTTCGGCAGTTGCTATGTAAAAAGTTGGCGAGTGGCCTGATGGCACAATCTTCGTCACCGTCGTCAGGGATACGGCCGTCGGCAGTGCG
Organism: Cyclargus thomasi; assembly: GCA_026546445.1. Taxonomy (NCBI): domain Eukaryota; kingdom Metazoa; phylum Arthropoda; class Insecta; order Lepidoptera; family Lycaenidae; genus Cyclargus; species Cyclargus thomasi. Next base: position 10,667 of record JAOTAV010000242.1, on the reverse strand, counting down.
CCAGTGTATAAATTCCTTTTGAAGGGTGAGTTGTCCATCCGAATAGCGGCCGACTACATGTCGCTTTCCTTCATTCCATTGAAGTAGCACTAAAGGTGACGAACGGGCGAACGCTGCGCCTTCAGTTTCTTCTCCCACGGAAGCCCACTGGAATTCACCGGTAAGACCAGTGTATGAGGTCTTGCTGGCGTTCATAACGAGCTCCCTGTAAAACAAAATCACTTATGAGTTTGAAAGGAAAGAAAAAAAAATGAAATCATTTAAAAGTCGACACGTGAATCATCAATACGTTACGTTGTAAAAGACGACAGTTACGAATGTAAGTAATATTCTGTTACGACTTATGAGTTATGATGACCAATTACGAGTGAATTAAGTACGAAGCTATAAAGTTATAACGGATGTACTTAATCAAGAGATATGAACGTAACATTGAGTGATTTTACCTTGCGAGTGACGGATGATGTAACGCATCGAGGGTGTCTGGTCGGGATACTAAGGCCTTTGATAAAGCCGCAGCCCACAATTTTAGGGAGTCATACAGGAGCGCTGCGTGGGGTGAAGCCTGCGTACATTTTGCACCTAGATACCGACATTGAGTGTGCCAGCGCTTGATCCACGCCTCGTCTGCGATTTCTAAAGTTGACGAATTGTTTTCTTTACCATCTTCACCGTCCTGAAATATAAAAAGCTGTTTAAATGCGATGTATTTATTAAAGGACACTTCAGCTTTTATACAGTTTATGTTACTCATTTTCTTCCAATTAGGGACTACGTGCAGACGGGTCACCTAATGGAAAACAACTGCCGTGGCACATGGAAACTTGCAACATCAGAATAGTTACAAGTGAGTTGCCGATCTTCTTTGAGGAAATAGGCAAGGCAAATAAGGAAAGAGGATAGCTATAGACCAACTATGCTATAGAGTACATACATAAAGTTGGCTGTATTACGTTGTGTGGTTGCTATATAATTTTTACAGAAAAAATGGAGTAAGCTCAAAGATAACTGAATGAAATGAAAGCTTACCACAACTATATTATCCAGCCAAGGCAACATCCATTCTGGTACTACACTGAGATGCCCATCGATCATTTCCTGCAACGTCTCCGCGGTGCAACGATCAGTTGACGTTGTCGTTAGCCACGTGCGAGGTAACGTCGCCGGTAGTATCCAAACGGCTCCAGCAGTAGGAGTCAGTCCAGCTTCTCCACCAGCACATAAAGCAGCCCTCACAGCTCGGGCATCCTCTGCGCCGACGTACACGATACGACCGCTGGCACGTGCCACACGCTCCGCCCACTGCGATCACGGAAAATGTTACACACTTCTATGTAGTAAGACGAACTCTATTGAGCATGAGCCATAAAATACGGAATTAACTACAGCATATAATTGTTATTACAATTCCGTGACTAAATATTACATTGAAAATAAACTATAAAACAGTTTCAGAATTTTGAGATGGTCGTTTTATACGTGAGCCTTGGATTTGTAATCGCTGTAACTAAACCTGTCTTGGGTTTAAAATGGTGAACCTGATTAACAGGTGTGTATTCGACAAAAAGAAAACTCTTCAATTACCTGAGTGAACACATCTGGATCATAGTCGGAGTGATCAGCAGGAAGCTCGCGATGAGCGACCACTTCAGTTTTGAGTCCTACAGCTGACAGCACCGGGCGAGTGGCCGGCTCACTTAACGCGCTTAAGCGGCGCCAACCCAAAGTTTGCATCAATGCAGCCAGTACGTCCGCTGGTGCCCGAGCGTCGCCAGCAGCGAGTAGCGTGAGGGCCGCTGCCGGAGGTGCAGGTGGTACTTGGGCGGTGTAAGCCAGCACTGGCATGCCCAGGCCCGGCCCTTGACGAGCGACATCCGCATATGCAGCGCCGCACGCTGGACCAGCTACGCCGGATAACTCTCCGTAATCTCCGTTCCCAAGGGCGTTTATGAGATACTGATATGCTCTTGCTGCATCACACTGGTCGTCATAGATTTCAACCTTAAATAAAGAAAGTAATTTGTAAATGCTTATTAAATCTTAAATTTTGCAAGACGTTTTTTATACTTTTGGAAACTAACCTTAAATCTTACTGCACCTGACCATTGCTTCTCTAGATCTCTTTCCGCAAGCGCAGCAGCCGCTGCAAGACCAGGGGCGTCGTAGGTTTCCCGACGTGTGGCATTAGGAAGCAGTACCGCCACTCGAAGCTGCCGCGCTACAGACCGAGCGGGGTGCGCTTGCAAGAAGTTACGGACGGCTACTGCAGGTCCAGACGCCAGTGCTAAAGCTTCTAGCTCATTGAATTCGCCGCCGTTGAGGTATAAGCGCGCTAGAGAACGTAAACCGCTAGGTGAGTGTGCTAACGCACGGGTATTAACTAGTTTTTGAATGCGACGACTTTCGAATGCACATTCTTCAGCTTCGATATCACCTCTACACGGTGTGGGACCCAAAGCATTGAAAGGTAAGCTAAGTCTAATGCCTTCGGGAGCCCAATCGCAAATGATGTGCGAATTGATCGAGGAGTTTGTGATATTGAAGTCACTAACGGGAATAACGTTTACTTTTAAATTGTACGATGACGCGACAGAGGCGAGGAGCATAGCTTCACTCTTGTCCCTGGCTAGGACGGTCGCACAATATTCCTCTGTTTCATTACATGCTTTATTTTGAACCATTAAAGCTTGTTCCAGTTGAGATTCCTTTGCCGTTGCACTCTTTTTGATGGCCTTCAGCGAGTAATGCGCTGCGATGTTTTCGTCGGCTAGATCGAGGAGAGATCGGGCGGGTGGTGCGGCGTAGCAGACTCTCCGTAGAGGCGGGGTGATATCGCCGAGTTCATCGAGACCGGCGTCCCTGAGTAGAGGCGCCGAAGGTGCCGCGGCAGCGGGTACGGTGAGCAGCGCCACGTGCAGGCGAGAGGCCGCAAGCTCGGCAATGATAGCCCTACGACAGGCGCGTGAGTCCGCACGATTCATACATTCGGCAGGTGGGAGAACCGACTGGGCTCGCACCCCTGTAGCCCGCAGCACTGCTGCTGCTAGTTCACCCAACGCCGCGCCTCCGGGGACTGCGGCGGTCACGTTCACATTTTCAGGCGCCGCGCTTCCGTCTACTGCGGCTACGGAGGCGCCTACGCTGATGACCGCGAAGATCACAAGTATATCCGAAATGCAGAAACTCCACCGCCTGAAAAAAGCGTAAGTTGATACTTTATTGCATCAAATTCTCGTTTGTGTTATTTATTTGTATTCGGACAGTTTTACGTGGTAAGAAAATTTGTCGCGAATGAAAATTGATAAATGATATCTATTCCGGGCTGCGGGTTTTTTGAACCACGCCAGTTTTAATAGTGAGGACATGGATATAGTAGTAAACAGGATGACGTGTAAACGCAAATTAGGCCCAGTAAAACAGGTCATAAATTAATTAATATCGAGACAGGTTTATTTGTTTTAAGGTCAACCACGTGTAACACAAGATACAATGTATTCATGAAAAACAATTTGAACTAATAAGAAATGAATTAAAACATACACAGCAATATTGTTATTCTGTTGTTTGTATTCATTTATTTATTGTGCGAGAGCATATATAATGAGGGAAATTGAAATTGAGCCACTTGATGGATCTACGTCATTTGGTAGGAATATGTAAATTCCGTGTAAGTCGTTATCCGTCGGCTAAGTTTTACATAACGCGACCAAATTACTTAGATCCACGATCTGTATCTCTTTCAACTTCTCTGATTGTACCAAATTTAAAACTTTTATGAAACCATAGAGGAATTATACTTTAAAATTATATTATGAAATAATTGGTCCATGATGAAACTAAGAAATCTTTCACAAATATTTTATAACCTTAACTTTACTCCCTATCTTTTTAATATCGGTAAATAAATAGAATAGGTATTCATAAATAAGAATTTTCAGTTGTTTTATGATTTAGCTTCGACTATGACCATCACGAGGTCTCGTGGTCAACTAGAGACAATAATATTAATAATAATAATTGAAGACATAATTGGAAGAAGCAGATAACTTACATTTTAAAAAATCCCGGATTTTTGCGATATTAGACCATTTGAAAAATTATTAGAAATTAAAATAGAGCGTCTGTGGCCTAGTGGGTAAGACCTTTGGTTCGCACTCGAGAGGGTGCAGGTTCGAACCCGGTGGCGTGTACCAATGAGACATTTTCCGATCTCAAGTACATAATACCGTGCCGTGGGAGAGCCATGATTCGGCACGAATGGGCCGGCACGACCGGAGTGATACCACGGCTTTACAAAAAACTGGCGTGGAACGGCGTTGTGCTGCTCGCTTGCCCCCTAAATATCATACGGAAGAAAATATGGCTTAAGGCTTGATCTACCTATAGCTAGATACTGATAATGAAATAGGCAAGTTACAACATTTGTCTTATGTGAAAAAATCAGTATACTTGAAGGTTGCAAAATGTTAGAGTTACCCGCTGCTTCCACTTATGTCTTCAATCGTTATATTATAATGTCCTAATTTTTTCAATTATAATAGAATGCTTACATATAAATACCCTTCCGAAAAAAAAATACCCACAGCCGAAAATATAACCTCCTCGTTTTCGGAAGTCGGTTAAAAAACACGCCAAAACTATTTAGTTACAGATTGAAAAACTTACATTTCTATCGGTGGAAAATTGTAGTGAGTTTTGTTGTATCTCTATCGGCCACATTAGTACTAGTCAATTCCTAGCTCTAGTAAACTCTTGAATTACTAGTCATTGACTAGACCCACACACTTCCTGAAACAAAAAAAAGAACGATTAACGCTTTATCATTTAGGTTTTAGTAGTTATACTATTATTTATTCTGAGGTTTTAGCTAAAGCTCTAACAAAAATTGTATTTCAATTTCATACTGCACATAAATATAGATATTAGATATAATTATCTATATACGCGAGCGGAAAACTTTGAACCCCTTTTTTTCGAAAGACGCGTAGATATAAAAGCTTGAAATTTCTGCCAGTTATAGATGATATGGAAGAGGAGCGTGAAATACCAATATTATTTTAAAATATTCCTTAATCTTGCATATTATCTTTGATAAATAAAACGCTACGCAAACTACAATCCGCACACAACAATATTTTAACATGGCACGATGATCATACACAAAATACTTTTTTGTTTATGGTTGAAGTCTGATTAAAAAATAAATAATAATGGCTTGGTAACGAGACCTTTATGCCAAATTTAAGTACGTGAATGAATTGAAAATAGATTATATTTTTTTTATCTCCTCTACGGGTTAGATATAAATATTTATTGAATTTCGACCACAGGGCGACCTCTAGTTTAGGTAAATATGAGCTGCATCCACAAATGTAAAGATTAGTTATTCTTATGAATTTCGTGATAACGTTTTCTCATAAAACCTTTCGTCGCTTCGAATAGCTCTTGCGACATTCGTGTTGCAAGAATCGCGCCCCAGTTAAAAGTTATAATAGAGCTAAAATAAACGGTTGCTACAATTATTCGGAGTTATAAATGCAGAAGTCATAAAGAAAGTGGGCTAAAATTAAATAAAATTAACTGTTAATTCATGTACGTAAAACGTTTAATGAGCGTACGAAGTCTTTAGATAATGACAAGTAAAATAAAAGTGAGTACAGTAGCTATAGTACCATGAGTTTGAACATAGACAAATGATTTTATATATATAATAATTTCTCTATGGTTTGAAGCAATATTAGTATTTGTCGATACAGGATACCGACTACGAAAGTTTTTAATTTGGGAATTTTAGTGCCTCAATTGACCGCTAGAGGCGCTGTAAAATTGTTCCATACTAATAAAAATTTACGTAGTCGCTGTCGAGCACCGATAAATACTATCGCTTCAAACTCATGGCAGACCTACTGAAAATGAAAATAGAAAGTAGACCAGTAGTTTATTCTAGCTTTGACCAGGCAGGTATCGTAGACAACGAGACAAATTACTTGTTTATAAACCGTTGTTCTATTTTCAGAACATTCTAAGAGATACTTTGTTTCATCGAATATCTTTAGTTAACAAAATCGTTCGTGCCAAAAAGTTTATAGTCCACCTAGGTCGTATTGATGTCAACGGAGTTGTTAATTTAATATTTTCATTATTTTTACGACTATGATAGATTTACAGACGACGCATCCGCACAAAATTGAAAATCCGAAATCAGTTTCACATTTATTAGACGACCTCTGTGGCGTAGTGGTCGAGCGCTTTTGTAGCTTACGCCGAGGGTCGCGGGTTCGAATCCCGCCGACGGAACAAAAAGTTTTTTAAATTTCCTGGATGTGTATTAAATATATGTATTATATAATAAAAATCTTAAATATGTGTATAGTATAAAATTATTAAATATATATTTCCGTTGTCTGGTACGTGCAACACAAGTCACTTGCATACTTAGCACGGGGCTAGATTGACGTGGTGTAAAGCGTCCATAGATATAATATTTACAATTAAGACATTATCCCGTAAAGACTGACTCTTTACGCTAATATTTTTTACGCTGAAAAAGTGATTTTGATGAAATTTTGTACTCGCTGGGCGCATAGCGTGCCAAAAAAGTAACTCTCGGCGGCCGGCGGCAAACAAATTTTTTAATGACAAGCGGTGATCTATATGTGTATGTATGTATTTTGATACGCACCCAGCTAATTGGTAGGAGTTTTTCTAACTAGAAAAAAATTGGAAATTCTGACTTTTTCGTCTTTGTTTTAACACGGTTAGGTTAGTTTGTTTTAACACGTTTATTAGGTAAAAAAAGTACGGCCCTAAATTACCTCATTAATTATGTCAATGCGACATTAATATTTTTTTTGTGCTAAGTTTAAAAAAATAGCACAAGCATTAAAATACAGTAATAAACAAGTCTCGTGGTCACCTCTGTGCCGCTAACATAATAAATCAACAATTAGTTTGTAGGTAGGTAAGTTCGTATATTTTTAACACGCATAAACATTTGGTATATAGTGACTATGGTAGCGAAATGCCGCGCATACACCTTTCTATTACAATTAGTTTCAATGAAGTGACGAAAATACCGAAATAGGTACTAATATTACAGTACTGCCATACTCAAGCTAAAATGCCGTTATATACAAAAAGTACTTTTCGAGTTATGACCAAAAAACGCCGCAGTTTTTCTATGGACTTGGTACTTCATAACGGCAATATTAATTTTAATAACTCGATGACTATAATCGCTACAAAAGTTTTGCCTATACACATCGACAGAACTTTTTCTTCTGATTATGATGGCATCAAAATGTCAAAAACGACCAGATGTTGGTTAACGGCATTTAAGCTTGAGTAGAAATACCTCAATACGTGAAACTCTATTTTTTTTTAAAGGGCAAGCTCGCAGGCGGGTTACCTGATGGCAAAGCCCTCGCCCATTGACACTTGTACAGTGGACCTCCGATTAATCCGACGAACATTTTGTACGGCAGTGTCGGACTATCGAATTTGTCGGATTATAGAGCACTGCCTAAGATATAGCGAGGTACCTTGTAATCCGTGTCTTATTATAATATGAGCTAGTTGACGGACCTAAATTTAGTCAAAATAATAAGTTAATTAATTCTATCATAGCTTAGTCTTTAAGTTTTCTTAAAAGTAAAGGTTTGTCGTAGAATGTACTACATTTCTCTTGAGCCTATGGAAACTAAGCTTAAATTCGTTAATTGCGTCTTGTGACGTGTCGGATTACAAGGGGCGTCGGAGTAAACAGGGGGTCGGATTATCGGGGGTCCACTGTATTATCAGAAGAGTCGCAAGAGCGTTATCGGACTTTGAATCATAGAGTCTAGTAAACTCAGTCAAAAAAACACAGCACAACGCAGTTTCAAGCCGGTTTATAGGTGAGACTGTATTTCTCTGTTCGAGTCGGCCCATTTGTGTCGAAGCACGGCTTTCCCACGGAGATTAGAGTATTAAGAACTTGAGATTCTCTGAGAGGTTAAAACTCGATTCGAAATAACGTTTGCGAGTTTCATTATTCTTATGAGGTGAGAAAAACTGGACACGCAAAGAGAAGGCATCCGGCCTACCGCATAGGAAAGGCGTCTTGACCACATTCCCATTCGCGTGAAAACGTGTGAAGAATCTGCAATGAGATTAATAGGCAGGACACTCGTCCTCCGTTCGTAAAGGACGCTAATTACGCAATTTTTAGGGTTCCGTACCCAAAGGGTAAAACCGGGACCTTATTACTAAGACTTCGGTTTCTACCCCTCTGTCTATCTGTCTGTCCGTCTGTTTGTCTCCGAGGTAACAAATACTAAAAACAAACTAAATTTAATATTTAATGGAAGCTCTACTACAACAAATATGTTTTTTTGCTATTTTGTTCCTCCATACTGGCTGAAAAGCAGTTCGTTGCTTGCCATATGAACTTGGACGTTTTGTTTGTACAAAAGTCCCTTTTACGAATGAAAAATTTTATTATTAGTACTATTAAACCCGACGGACGTTGTTCTGCCGGCCTTTTACACTGTGGCTGAGTACCTCGCTGTACACTCATTGGAATAATTCTGGGCCGCCGCTGCCCATTCCCTATTCTTTCATAAAAAGGCCAGCAATGCACATGCTACGCTGAATCTTCGGATTTTACGAGTGTCCATGGGCGACGGTAATTGTTTTCCATCGGGTTAACCGTCTACTCCCTTGCCCCTTTAATAATAAAAAAAAAAATTACAATTTAGGCTGATGCCTCACCGAATTCTGAAACTGACACTATTAAAGAATAAATATTATTTAATACTTCTTAGTTTCATTTTTATTATTTTTGTTTCATCCTCTGAAAGTCGGTTTTAATTTTTTGTTAAAAATAATTTACAGCTATCGGCTATCATACCGGTGTGCATGTTTTAGTCTAGTAGACTGGTTCTAAGATTTTTTCCTACATAGTGGTCCGTGAACCACCGTGGACAAAGATTTATGATTAATCGGGTTTTCTTCCCCTCGCATAGACTGTTCACATGAAAAATATGCTAGAGGTCCTCGACACGAAAAGGATTGAGAAAGTTTTACACATTAGGTAGTAACAGAAGTAACAGCTTACAAGGCTAGAATAGATAAATGATGCGTTATTTTAGTAGCCTTATTAGTTGTTAGGAGGATGAAAAACGTACGGTTTTGTCCCAGAGTTAACTGGTATTTTAATACAAAAACGCTTGCATCATACGCTTTATGGTTTTTTCCAATAAAGTACTGCAAAAACAGCATCGTCACTTCTGTACACAAGTCTCAAGTTGATTGTTTTTGCGTTTAGTGCTATCACAATAAAATAACGCACAGTATGCCACTTTATGGCAGATTACTTGGATAGGACGACAGGCGTGTACAGAATATAACAATTTTTTCTTGACATATTTGTTACTATTGTAAAAATATTTAGGGCCTGTATTACCGCTTAATAATAAGTGTCGAATAGTCAATACACAACTTTTTTTGACAGATTTTATTTGATTGTATGGATAAACTATCAAAATAGTTATGGATGGCCTAACAAAAACTTTATCAGTAAGCGGTGAAACAGGCCCTTAGTATGTTTTCAGCTACATATTACATTTTTTTGTTATTCAATTTAATATATCCATGATATTACTAGACACAAGTTGTTTTTACACGTATTTAGCAAAATGTCATATATTAAGCCTAATTCAAGTTTAGCAAGTTTATTTCTACTGAGATCCATTTTATATCTGGAATATGAATAGAAGAAATAGAAGAGAGAAAGGCATTATTTCCCTTACAAATAAAAATATTTATTTAACGTATTCAAGATGTTCTGGTTTTTTCTATCTCGTGACGTTTTCAATATGCCAGAATAGGACAGCGAACTTTGAATAGTTATACACTGTTTAAATATTTTTATAACTAAAAGAGAAAATCTTTATTATTATATTTTTCTTCAACATTCATTGGCGCGATTCGTTTGAGGAAATATACTGTATGATTATTATACTGTGTACTAGCACTCCGCTCATTATAAAGCGTAATACGGAAGATCGTTACCTATCGATTACAAAATTGTGGTCATATTTGTTTGTTCGTGTGTCACGCAAACGAGAACTGGCGCGTGATATTATTTACATTGGTTTAAAAAGTTTGTTCTTGAAAGTTATTAGTCTACATAGCCAAGAGGCCACAAATTGTTGTATTGTTATGAAAAGTTGGGTATTCAAAAAATATGTACAGATTTTAAACTAAATTAACAAATTAGTAACTTTTATCTGTCGCAACATGTAAGCTGTGGGACACCTGGGTGTAGGGTTGCCAAGTCACCAAATAGCCAGTTAGGCCGGACATTTGGCTTAAAAAATTATTAATGATGCTTGTATTATTGAGGATTCTCCCCTTGTTCATAAAAATATTTAAGCAATATATTTTTTTAAATGTTAAAATTATAAATGTAAGCAATACAAAGGGACAGTGAACCTTGATAAGTTAACTAATCAATGTTCGCTATCTCTTTCGACGCCACCTGAGTGGGTGGATAGGAGGAAGGAACATTAAAAAACTTTTGCTCCGTTGGCGGGATTCGAACCCGCGACGCTACAAACGCGCTTACTGAGCTACAGAGGTCGACAAAATAGAGTTTAATTTTTACTTTCAAAATAATTTAAGCA
>JAOTAV010000241.1:0-65303 GCA_026546445.1 Cyclargus thomasi | reverse complement strand
TTTTCGCGTAACTTTCTGCCTCGCACAGTAAAGCTCTGGAATGAACTATCACCAGCAGTATTTCCGGACCGCTACAACCTGCAAACCTTTAAGAAGAGATTAAATTAGACGAAAGACGTATTTCCTTTAAAAAGGCTGGCAACAGACCTGCAGACTCTTCTGGTTGCAGGTGTCTATGGGCGGCGGCAGTTGCTTTCCATCAGATGACCCGTTTGCCCCCTCATTTAATAATAAAAAATATAAGGATAATGATAGAAAGAATGGAGAAAATTGCCAGAAAGACAATTACCCTATACATATAATAAAATTAAATTAAATGTTTAAAATGTTAATATTATCTGTACCTAAATAAAAGGTTTTTAATTTGATTTAATTAATGGTTTCACAGTGTGGTTGATCCTGTTTCTTTCATTATTTATCCTAAAATTCGCTTTTATGAGCAATACATAAATTTCAATAAGGCCTAATTACTGCGTTCGTAAGTCCTATTCATCGCCGTAATTAAATCGTAAAATGTTAAATTTACGATTCAATTTCGAATTGTTAATTATTAAGTAACTCCTATACGTCTATACTATGCACTATATACGGTTCCCAACGTAAAAAGGGAGCGTAAAATGTGGTAAAAGTATCTGGATCCCAATTTTGACGTTTTATTTACGCTATTAAGCATTTTAATGCCTTTGTTAATGGGTTTTTACTTAGGAGAGGCTTAACCGTGGTTTTTATTTGGAGTGCAGTCTGGCGGCAGGTGTTTTGCGGGTGTATTAAAAAAAACTCAACACAAACTGTAGTGATCGCTCGATCGACACGTGCTACTTAGAAATAAACATTGCCCTAAAAAGTTACACCCTAATATTACACACCAAAAATAAATTCGTAGGTTACCCTTACCATAGATCTATATTTCTAGATATTTAAAAGTTAGTATTTTTTTTTGGGTTTCGTATTAAAATTTCTGTCTGAAAGTTAAATAGTTGAGTGCACTATACAGAATGTATTCTTGTCAATATTTTCGAATAAGTTACATGTGGAAAAAAAGCTTTGTGTGCGTTTAATTATTTTATTTTATCATAAAATAATCCTCACAGATGTCTCTCCCTCATAGTTCGTTTAAAACATTCCTCATATTTTAAGCGAGACCCGAATGCGCAAACATTTTAAAAATATATTTCATATGCTTATCATATTTAACTTAATATACATTAAAATTTTAATTTTATCATCTTAACAACAAATGTACGAAGTGTGTCCAAGTTCCTTAATTTTTAATGCATTTTTTTTAATCTAGCGTTTGTAAATGATCAATGTTTAACAGCAATTAATCGCCCGTAACAACGTTTCGTACAAAAAAATATGAAAATACAACGCAAACACAAAAGGGTGTAAAACATGGAGAAAAATGTTATTTTTAACGGTTCATTTGATCGCTCCACAACCGTCAGGATAATGGTCGTTACTCCTTTGACAGCTGTCACGGTTATGTCAGTTCTAAATTTAAAATAAACATTTTTTATTACCTACGTGTTTGATGTGTACTCCTTGGATTTGGCTTGCGTGGGCGCCAATCAAAAACGCCAGTGCGTAGAAATTATGTTAGATTGTTCGTGTTGTAAAAAATGGCCAAGAATTATTTCTTATTACACATTTCCCGGTCATAGCTACATTAATATTATAATAATTTAAAAATAATGTTACTATAATGTTGTAATATGGAGACTATTAAATAAAAATTCATGTTATTTCGATTAAATGCAGTTTTATTTTTTACCAACCGATAATTGAATTATTCACAGTTATTTAAATAGGAATTGTTATTTTATTAAAGAAAATTAATTAAACAAGAAATATTGTACAAAAAAAATTTTAATACTTATTTAAAATATTTTTACTACCTAGTTGACACTGAAGCAACGGGAATTTTTAAATATCTTTAATGTATCTTTATGAAAATGATTTCTCAAAAGCGGTAACGTTATAGTTCACGAGCAATAATTAAGTAATTTCTTAAATTTTCAAGTATTTCATATTACATTGTTGAATTCTCTCTCCATGCAAACAATTCTTCTTCAACAAATATTCTAAAAAAATAAGTACCGAAATCATTTCAGTCGTTATCGCGAATGGAGAATCGAGATTAGACCGAGCAATAGGAAATAAAAGTTTATTATTGAACAATTTCGTTAATACCTATATCATGATAGAGATTAATTAATATAAAAGTATTAAACATTGGTTAATACTTTTTTGTTGTTTAACTAAGCAAATGTGAAACACCTGTCTATGCATGAAAATGTTTAATGTAGAAAAGACGGATTACTGAACAGTTACTACATAACTAGAAGTACAAGTTTTAGAGCTAACACTTCGTACCTACATGTCAGAACTAAGAAAATTAGCTTTGTTTTCACTAACCATTAATGCTCACCTTATAAAAAGTAACGGAGTCGTCAAAACTACCACACCGATAATTGAATTACGACACAGCATATTGATTATGCCAAACGAATCCACAATTACGCGCACAAGAAATAAGAGTTAAAATCGCCTGTGTCCTTTGTTTAAACTATTATATTTGTCGCTGATTGTGGCACACCTGCAATGATTCTTCTATGCACGCTCTTGTTCTCTCCCTCTATTCGTGTTGAAAGAAACGGGACGGAGCTACAATGCATAGGTAAGTGTGGTTGGAGGTGCTAATTCATAGAATCTGTGTACGACTACGGATAGACGTTCTTTATTTGCATGGGTTTGTGGTTACGTATTTTGTTTCGTTGAGTCATAAGCGGTGAGCGATTTTATTATAATCATTGCTCAAGTATAATCAAAGTCATAATTTTAGCAACAATAGTATTATGTAGACCATGTTATTATAATTGAAGATATAAGTGAAAGAAGCGAATAACTAACATTTTACAACCTTAGAGTAAATATTCATTTTTTACCTTATATAATTTTGATGAATTTTGTAATTTAGTATCTAGTTTGTCAAAAATAATACAAAAACCCGCCGATGCGTAGGTATATCTTCTTTGCGGCTACAGAGATACAAATTGTGTGAGAACTTTATTTCTTTTCCTGTTACCGTTCTTCTGAGATACTGCATTAGCCAGACGCACATCGAAGTATAAGTATACCTTTTGTGTACTTCACCTTAAGGCTTGTACATTGGCCAGCGGGGGAAGCTTAAGCTCTTATAAGTATGTTAAAACGTTAAGCACAAAAAAAAAATTATACCTAGAATGATCTTCATTCTTTTATTACTAGTACTGAGCACTTTTTCCCTAAGAATAATCTTACTATAAAGTAAATTAGAAAAAAATGTGCCATAGATATTGATTTTTGTAAAAAACTGGAATAACTACAAAACTAACCGATTAAGATGAACTATTTTCTTTTTTATTACAATATAAGTAACACTATAATCCCTAAGGTGGAATTTTTGTTTCTTGTTTTTATTAATTATATATTAATTTTTTTCTGTTAACGGTTTTCGAAACTCCGAATGTATGGTCGAGGCCGTCGGCGCACGTATTCGCCTTAATAAGCAGATAGGCCTACATTATGGCTAATGCTATGTCTCTGTAGGCTGTGGTAAGTTCGTAGTTTAAACATCCGCTATCGCTTACCACTTGTAGAGTCAGTAATGTGGCTGCAGCTATTCAGTACGAAGCGAACAAGGTTAACATAACAAAACTTGTTCGTAATAATAATGTTGTGTATTTCCACGACGTCCAAATGAAATTATTACAGTTGCTAGCAGTTAGCAGCGATTTCGTTAGCGATTAAAAGAGAGTTCCGCCAAAATGACCCCAGGCCCGACGCTAAAGCGATCGGTTTTTAGAGCAAAAATAGCAGAACAATTATATAGTTTCGGATTTGCTAATTTCACATGTTAACATAGTTTTTTTTGCCTGTTGAATTTTATAGGTGCTCTATGTAAAATTATATTTTTTAGTGAAACGTCGTCCGAAAGGGCAAAAAACTGTATCACAGTTACTTAATTCACGTGCTATCAGCATGTGAATTAAACAATACCGAAACTAAGTTTATTATATATGTTTTTTATTTGAACGCCGTTTATTATATTTATATATATATATATATATATATTTTATTTCGCGCCGTGATTGGGGTAATTTTTTGTCGGATTTGGCAGATCTCCTTTGTTTTAAAAATACAGCTCTAGGATTTTTTGTTATTAAATTAAAATATACATTAAAACAAATAGAACACTTTTGTGCTGTTCGATTTCATATTTTAACATAACCAGTTAATGCAAAAAACTCTACATTTTCCATTTTGCTGTAACAACTTCTCTTAATAAAGACTCTTGTTCTCTTGTTTAATAACTACTTACTATAGAGAAAGATATTTTATATCGTTTATTGTTTAACTCTACATGGATATTACGACCTTAGGGCCTGTTTCACCGCTTAATGATAAAGTTTCTATTAGGCTATCCACAACTTTTTTGACGAATTCTCCTTTCAACATCTGTCAAAGCGGCGAAACAGGCCCTTATACTTGTACTCTAGTCCTATTCTCTAGAGAGATGTTAATTAGAGATTACAATGCATAGGTTGCTAAAACATAAAAAAAATGTAAAGCAATTCTGGATATATCATGTACGTACGTGTAAAATTTATAACCTTCCTCTTTGTAGTCGGTTAAATGTAGGTCAAATACATTACCGACCCTTACGCTCTGCCTTATCATACCAAAATGCCATGCGTGAGCATAACGCTGGTTGCAAAAATGTAAAAAGCGGAGATGTAAGGTAATCGAGTGGCGAGCAAATGGAGCGAGCACGTAGGACCTACTTATCAGCTGACGTGGCCCGCAAACAAACGACGTTATCGCGCGAGGAACGTTCTTGTGCGCTTCTGCTGATCATCATCAAATCACCGCGTATAACAGTTGGTACTAGACCTACAGACATGTACAGACGTAAAAGGACGGCATAGAGGAGGGGGGTAGGGGGGGGCATGGATCTGGAGCGGTTGTCGCGAGTGCTCCACAAACTTTTTGTGTTCAAGGACCTAGTTAACTGAACTCAAAAAGTTCTCTATTTTTTTTAAACATTTTAAGTTTACATGTAAGAAAATAAGAAGAATTACATTTAGCGATAAGTTCGCTCGGGGGTGGATATTCTCTCATTTGGTTTTTATAAGCTGCTGGAATGTGTACGAAGGCCTTTTACGAGGCACACCTACTACTGAGTTCTGACTACGGTACACAAGTACAACATTTGCGGTATATCGGCTTCAAGAGATAAGTGCATTCTTATTTTCTTCTTCAGTTCTTATCTTGGCCACAAACAACAATGCTCAATTTTGCCACATACTTGGAAGACATTGTCGGAAGAGCTTGAGTATGACACCGTTGCCTTTAATGTAACTTTTGCTGTAGCAACGTTAAAACTGATAACTTACTGAGCCAAGTGAAAAAATACTTCTAGACCTGTAAAGCAGAAGGTCCTGCTGGCATGGACTTGAATGTTCATGTTAATGGACATCGGACATAGATATAAGCCGTAAAAACACCGAGTTGTAAGCAAATACCTTGTATCTATTGTTGTGTATTATATTTAATTAATTCATAGTAACCCTTGCTTGCTTGCATATAAGGTGATTTTGCAGTAGTCATAAGAAGAACGTAACCTAATTGTCTATGCGTGGGGCTGGGGATATTCTATGTGGGTATAATTTATTTCACTACTTACTTGGTAGTCACACTTTTTATGACAGTGTTTTAATAAGTAAAGTATACCATTTCACACGGTATTATGAGTTTTTTTTTAATTTAAAACCTCTTAGAGTACACTATACAAGCTGTAGCAATAAAGTGTCTCGATCATTGTAACATTTGCAATCTTACTGTACCGAATAAGTCAGTACCATATAAGTACTCTACATGAGACTCTCACATCTGTTAATAAAAACATGATAAATACAAAACATCCGCGACATCGACTTAAACAATTCAAGCTTATTTCTTAAATTGAAACTTGTGAAAAATTCCGAGATTGTGAGATGGTACTTATTTAAATGGTAGTCAACGGTGATGTAAATGCTTCAGTAGCATTCTCATTTAAAATTCTCGCTTCAGTTCATATAGTTGTTATACTTTTTGTACAACTTAAATTGCTTTATATTACAAAACTTAATAAGTAACTAGAATTTGTAATAAATTTAGCTTTGTAATATCTTTAGCTTCACTAACTAAATGATTCGTAAAAGGTTTATAGAGATTTAGGTTTTAAATAATTTGTTTAGTAGTTATAGTAAAAATAGGATGATGCTTCTCATATACAAACACAGGTAATTTATTCTGATTCGAATATGAATTAAATAATGCAAAAATTGACCGACTTTTGAATTATTAGGCTGTAATAAGTCCCACAAAAAAAGGAAATCTTCCAATTCTATCTTTATTTTGTCGAATGGATCATGCGCACCGAGTGTCCTGTCTTTTAGGGCACTGATGCTTTATCGCGGAAAAATATACAGTGCCTTCTGGACACAAAACTTCGCTAAGAAGATTGTACGCAATATCAATTTGTTAATTCCCAAACATTGAAACATTTACATACAACCGGTCTTTGCGAGTTGTCTTAAATTTTTTCGACCGTGAATATCCCGTTGTGGAGTATCTTTCTCGAGTCCCTTTACCTACAAAGTATAAGTCTCGAGTCAGAAACCGGGTCACAATTTACATAAGGACGATATAATATTAAATATTCATTACTGGTTTTTACGCGATTTATTTCAGTTTCGTCAAGTTTACGCCTTTGTCTTAGAGATTTGTGTACGGAAAGTCTGGTGTTTGCTTTCTTCCTCAATTTTTATTCTTTTATGTATTGCATATTTTAGATTCGCACTAATCTGTTCGCACTCATACTTTGTAATTCTGGAGTCTAAATCTTTACCCGCTCTGCTATTTCAAAGTGCTTACCTAATGTTGGTTTGTCTATCTTTCCATTTTCCAACGTAGTTTATAACTGTAATATATAACTGATTTTCAAGTTACGATAGCTCTAATATGTGATAAATGCAATACAAGCTACATAATATAAATTATACTAGAGGTAGCACAGCAGTTGGTGATTATAAAACTACTTGAACGTTCTCTATCGTGTGATGTAAGAGGTTTCGGTCAGCGTTAATTGTTATGGGTCATATAATTAGTATGGCTATTATAAATTTTATAATACACCAGTCTTGATCTGTGTAATTAAATCGGTCGTTATTCTGATGGTTTGTCAGATTGCATGCCATAGAATTATAGTTACAACTTACAGAGCAGCCGTAATAAAAAGACTTTTATTGCTTCCCTTATTAAAGAATTTTTAAATAAAATACAGTATAAATGCTAAATCTTTTTGGATTTAATAATGGTATAATTGATCTTTTCGATCACGTTTTAATTTGCCTGTTCCCGCCTCGACCGGTGATTGGCAAATTAATTTAGACTTCGAATCTTCGAGGAATCTTAAATAACTTTGTTAGGTTTTCTTCGTACCTATTATTATCTTTTCACCTAAAACGAACGGATTCGGTACGTTGTCCGTTGATTTTTTTTACATTCACACTTTTAAGCAAGTGTCTCCCAATGTGTAAAATGGCAAAAAGTGCATGTCAACTATAGCGCTACATGGTCTTATTAGGCTCGACCAATAACTTTTTTTAATTATTTAAAAATCGAACACCAAACCTACCAAAATGGATACGCATCCTAACATTGTTCGTGCCTATAAGTAAGGGTAACTTTTGATTTGGGCGGATTGCGGTCGTCAGGATCATGTTTCTGTATCTGCATAAAGTAATAGAGGCCTGAAACGGTCCGAGCTCGTCCTCTCCGTAAACGAGGGTGACAACATCCTTATCATAAGCGGTTTATTTGATGCTGTCATTTCGGTAAACTCTGGTTCTGAATTAGATAGGATATCTTTTAGCGCCATGAGGTCGGCAGTGTACAATTTATTTTATCTAGGAAGGCGCCATGAAGTCAAGTATTTTTAAAATACTTTCGTAACTTGATGTAGCTGTAAGTAAAATACACTCCTATATCATTCATGCCTATATTAAATGTGAAAGTGTGTTTGTTTGTCTGTTTGTTTTTTCTTTACGCCCTAACAAAACCTTCATTTCACTTTATTTTTGGTATTGACTTTGTTGAAGGACAGAGAATAACAAATACAACTTTTGGTCTTGCTAAAATATCATGTTTACAAAGAAGACTTACAAGAATATATATTTGTATATTAAAATGATCTTCGAATTCCTTCTCAACGGCATTGTATGGTCAGTCTTTCGCGTAGCTTCAAAAATTCTCCATAGAGCTTTCAAATCGGAGAAAAGAATGTGTCGGTTTTTGTTCCGGGATCGATTTTGTAAGAATGCTGTCATTCAAACGTATAGCCCCGCCCCCCGGCTCTGATGTACGTAATTATTCGTAACTCCGGCTCTCGACCGTAATCACAGGGTCTGTTTGATGTTGCGACCGCACTCCACAGACCAGCTCCGTAAAGAGACTACGGAAGCGCTCGAGATATTGAGTTTGTATGTCGAGACGTTTGTTACTACTGCAGTGTAGGAGTTTGATTGTTCTATTGAGTGGTATCATTGCATAGATGTATGGCATATGATCGGTCAGGGCTAGAGCCCTGAGCGAAGATATGCCATGAATCATAGTGGCGCTATTGAGATTCTTCATGTGGGCTTACTCATTTAGCTACACATTTCTTACTTTATTGTTAACTCTATCAAACATTGTAACTAGCTTGGCAATTGGATAGAAATTTCAGTTTAGGTTTAACTGAATTAGAAGCATATTTAATGGTACAATCATGTTTATTTACTCAATGAGTAAACGGGAATTAACAATTGAACGTGAATCATATGAAAATACCAAGACTATGCGAAATAGACACCTTAACAGAACGCTCTCAGAGAGTAAAGTTGAAGGAAGTCATGTTATTTTTCGCACTAAACAAACATTATTCTTTCCATTACACCCTCTAGTTTGCGATTAGATTTATCTGGAGCAGATCAACATCCCACTATTATTTTAGGATTAGATGGTTGAGCACAGACGTACAATTTTCGCTGGAGTACAATCACGCGGCCAAACGGGGCGTGTTCGACTGGCCTAGATACTGTTCAGCGTACCCTCGCTGTTATCTATGACATACGTCGGCTATCAGCGAGTTAACAAGGAGCTCTTTTTTCGTTCGATTTCAATCAATGGAAACACTGTTACAGGTTTAAATCATACGAAAACTACGGAAGAGTAACTTCGTCAAAATGTTCACGAGTCTTGTCCAAACCTATACCTATAGTACACGTTTTCCATGTACTAAATAGGTTTCCTTAGATTAAGGGCCTGTTTTACCGCTTACAGATAGTCTATCCACAACTTTATTTGACAGATGTTGTATGGATAATCTGTCAAAAAAGTTGTGGGTAGCCTAAAAGAAACTCAATCAGTAAGCGGTGAAACAAGCCCTAAATCTGTCGGTTCTGTTTCTTCACAGTCTGTGCCGGCGTGAGTCTTGAAGAAGCGATCTATAATTTGTAGGTTCGGTATAGGAATTAATCGCAGTAAGCGTACCATGTGCCCCGGCTGGGCTTAACAATTGAATATTTGATGGAAGTAGGCTCACGGTCGATACCCTTTGTATTGACCAATGACTATAATAGTTTCCGTCATTTTCCGGTTACTTAATAACTAAAATATGATTAGAAATTCCTATTTTTAGGTTTTCCTTACCTAAAAGTTTATTTTATAGACTTAGATGACGTCCGTCCGTCTGTACGTCTCTCTGTCTCCAACCTATATTTTAAGAACGGAAATAACAACAAATAATAAAATTAAATGTTTAAAGGGCACCTCCATTTAATTTAACTTTAAATTAACAAACGTGTTATTTGACAGTTTCTTCCTTTTGTCACTAAGGGCTTCAAACATCGCGGAACCGGTTGCACTACGTGATATGATATGATAGCTGATTTGAACTTTCAAAAAAAATACTCTCCCATTTTTCTGCTCTTTACTGGTACGGAACCTTTTCGTGAGCGAGTCCAACTCGTACATAGTCGTTTTTTACCATATTTTTTAATCAAAACTTTGCATCTTACTGTATTGTTACAAGTGTAATTCCACGGAAGGTCCAAAAGGCTATTTAAATAAAATAAAATTTCACCTATTTTTATCGTTGAAAACATTAAAAATAATTCGAAACGAGACCGACCTCCATTATGGAACGTAAAGTTTATAATTAATTGTTTAATAATCCGACATGTGCATTTCACTCGGGCATTGAAATACTTTAACTCCTGTATTTTAATTAATAAGTTAATTTGTTTACCCGCCGGTCCATAAAATGGGCGGCCCTAAACGATTATTATCGTGAAATTCATGCACAAATTGATTAACAGGCGTCAAACATCTGGCTTTGTTTATCGTGGATCAAAAACAACAGCACACGAACCATTGTGCTGGTTCAGTTAGGTATTTATTTCGAGATATTTTATCGTGTGGATTGCACGATTTTATAACTAATAACGACAAGAAACTTTAGAAACATATGTAGTTATACTGGCAACTTGCAAAGTTTGTTGAATGGCGTCCAGCTGTTGCAAATTTTAAATTATTAAAAATCGGTCAAGTGCGTGTTGGACTCGCACACGAAGGGTTCCGTACCATTTTAGAACAAACATAGTCCATCTTGATAATTAATTTTGTTTAAATTATATAACTGACTAGTGAATAATAAATAAAACTAAGTATTTCAAGTGTTGCCATTATTAATATACAAAAAAAAATGCAAAAAATTACGTTTGTTGCACGAGAGCCCCTCATATATATTGAATTTATTTAAGTTTTCGTATTTGTTGTTATGCGGCAACAGAAAAACATATTCTGTAAAAATTTCAACTCGCTAGCTATTGATCGTTTTTGAGATACAGCCTGGAGACAGACAGACGGACAAACGGATAGATGGACAGACATCGAAGTCTTAGTAATATGGTGAGTAATAATGGGTTCCGTTTTTACCCTTTGGGTACGGACCCCTTAAAATTGGCTTGGCATAATATTGCTAAAAGTTGACTATCTGTTTCACTTGTTCTGTCACGACACGAATTATTGAATCACCGACTTTTATTAATTTCACCGTATAGTGGGGTGAGACAGGGCACTAAAAGCGACGGCTGCGAGTGTCCCTAAATAATTCCTCCTCTATATCCATTGTTGACTTTCTAGCCATTATAACTTTTTACGGTTTAACAAGCTCGTTTTTACTTATCTGGCAGTGTCAATTGTTATTGTATTTTTTAGGGGACCAGCGTTACCCTAACTGGGGTAGCGTGTGGGTAACCCTAATGCATAATTCAACGCAGTTTTTAACTAAGTTACTATGTAATAATAGTGAAAACTTGCGTGATCAAACAGAAGGTGAGGGTCGACTGGAATGGTAAATAAAGCTTATGTGCCAGCCTTAAGCCACTTTTCGTCGTTTCTGCCGCACATAATGTGCGTATTATAAATTGTGTAGAGCGAAATTCGTGTGGCCATGACACTAAGTAGAAAAAGCTTTTAAACAACTTATATGCCTGACGTACAACGTTTTGCCATTAGTACCTAAAGAGGTCGCGCGTGTTTAAAAATAATTAAAACAAAACAGTTCATCAAAATATGGAAGGGATAAAGTTTTAAATTTGATTGTAACAGGTGGGTTTTGCTATTACCTCATATCTGTTAGATACTATCCATAAAGTACGTGACACCTGAAAGGGGGGTTATACAAAGTGTGCCATGGTGTGACAGAAGGAAGGAGGGGTCCATAGTATAGCAACATCGCATTTTAATTGTTCTAAATTTTATCTCAAAATTTAAAACTTTGGTTTGGTTTAAATTTTTAGATGTAAAATTCCAAATTTGTAACATCAAAATGGAGACGTCTCAGAAATGTGACCTGTGACTAGGGTAGGAGGGGTCTAAAAATCATGAAATTTGTGTACTTTAAGGATTGTCCCTAGACAATACATACGTTAAATTTCGAAGTTTTGTAAGTTTTTACTCGGTTCGGACCACGTTTGGACAGTATGATTTGGTTTTTATGTGCAGGTTCACTACAAGCGTTTACACGTCGCTTTACATGCAATTTTGGGAGTTCGCCAATTGTCAGCTAAGTTATTTCACCTTCGGTAATACCTATAAGAGTACGAATTCCGTTTTTGAAGAAGCATATTATTATATCGCTAAAATGTACGGTTTATTAACGGGCAAATTAATAAACAAATTATACAGCTTAAACGCGGCTCAAATTTATGCATAATTAATAGTAGTCCCCAATCGAAATGCAATATATATTTCGTGTGAGATAACGTTTCAAAGTAACAACTAGGATCGGAAATTTCGGAAATATCGAAACACAATTGATATCGGGTATCGGTCCGATATTGAATTTATGCATTGAACGCTCGCAGTTCTATTCAGATTCGACTATTACGAGGAGCATATTATTAATTACTTGCTTTGTCACTTGTTTATGTTGATTGTCGTCTACAGGCGGAACGATTAATTTATTTTCTACACAAGTGTTACAAAAAAAATTGTGACTTTTACCACCTTATTCATAAAAATGTTCAAATAGTTCTTAGCTTATCAACATTTGAAGTCCTTTTTTTTTGGATAATTGAAAACGTCACACGACAGAAAGGGACAGCAAATGTTTATTAGTAAAACATTGTTTACATATTTTTTATTAATAAAGGGGTTAATGTGGTAAGCCACACTTGCTTCATTATAAAGCCCCATAGGTTTTGTTATAGGTACTAACGAAGAAATATTCCTATACAGTTGACGGACCTAACTCATTTGGTTGGAAAATGTCAATTCCATGTTAGTCACGATCTTTTGGTTGAATTTTGATATAGCGCTCCCAAATTACTCAGGTCCACAATCTGGCTAATATCAACCAACTTCTTTTAGTACATTCTGTAAAATCATTTTCGCAACTAATTATAAATCTTATCTTTTTAGCATTCGATTTCAAAAGTTATATAAAATCTTGCAGAGATACGCAAAATTTGTCAGAAATCATTCGAATACATGACTTAACCTAATACGTCTTAATTTAGGGCACGGGTGACTTGTTCGTACTCCAGTGAGGAGGGCTTATGTCTTAAGCCGCAGACCCGAGCCCTTTCCAAACGCTTGGCGTCTCGAACATGCCGTCAAACCCTTAATCTCATTACAAAGGCTGGTTTTCTTATATAACGGTTGCATTTCGTTTCGTAACGTCAGAGACGTTTTTCTAATATCATGCTTAATTTTCTTAGATGTAATAAAAATATTGTATTGATTCAAAGAGAAGCATGGAAAACTGAAGAAAGTCAAGAGCTTCCTCCAGTTTTCCATGCTATCTTTATTTAGCTACGGGTTCTTGCTAACTCGAAAATCAATCGTTTTAACTCACAACGGGAATAGGTTTTTATTTTAATTTATTTATTGATTAAAAAGAAAAAGACGAAACACAAACGTTCCATGTCAATACAACCGATAGAGTATCGAGAAATGAAAAGTGAAAACACTCTCTTGACCTTTCCGGGCTCTTCAAAGTGAATGGTAAATGATGTCACGCAAATCGTTTCCAAACTGCTTTCAACATAACTTTGCCTAAAATATTATTTTTTAGGTAATATAAAATATTTATGTTTGTTTTTAAATTGTTCAAAGGTGTTTTTCAAACCGCCTTAAAACGGCACCGGTCTTCATAACTTTAATCTTCTTTATAGAAGTTTTTATACTTTTTAAAATGTTTGTTATTTAATAATTATTATTTATATGCATTATAAAACAATATATTATGGTAGTTTGTTTTACCCGCTGGACAGATGTCAGCCTCTTCGAGTACATTGATAACCGTTTGTGAAATCTTTCTCAATATTGACCGTTTATTAATTCAGTTTGTAGTCTAATGAGGCGTTCAAAACTTTCTATGTACAAACTGCTTAGCTATTGACCTGTCGGATTGACTGTAAACATTATTACTTAATGTTGATACGCAAACACGGCTAAAGAGACACTTGTGTGCGTGGGCTCACAGACAAACATTTGTCTAGAGCCCAGTTCCCACACCGGGCCTGAGGCACTAATTACTTTCAATATATTTGTGTTTATGATCTTTTATTTCATTTGTTTAAATACTCTATTGTTTTGAGAGTTAATGGTTACGAGTTTTTCATTGTCAGGTGGGCCTTGACTCGAGCGTGTAATGGATGGGGTATATGGCTTAGGAGGATGTACCGATTTCACAATACGATGGTTGTGGATTTTAGTTTTTTTAATACCAGAAATATAATTAAACAATACCAAATCGGTTATGATTCTTCGATGTCCGTATTCGGCGCCGATAATCATCTTATGAAAGGCGCGGTCAATAATGGTGTAACAATCTCTCTGCACTAACAGCTCGTTAGCTTTCTATGTTGCCAAAATTAAACTGAAACACGTCGGATATTCGGCGTCAAAATTGTTACGTTTGTATGCAATCAGTCTGTAAGTACACTCGTTTTCTAAACTACAAAGTCGATCTAATAGAGAGTATCGATCAAACGGCATTTCAGTCGTCACGGCGCGCCGTCGTTACAAACCGTTGTGGCCGAGTGGCTCACCACGTTTAAACAACAATTTTCGCGTACAAAGCCCAATTACGTGATACGGTGTGTCGATCAAACGACCCGTCATGAAAAATGTTTGCCCGTTGACCGGCAAAAAGGGACGATAAAAATTGCCCATGATAGCCGCGTCACGGCGAAATATCGCCGATTTAATACCACGCCTATCCAATAACGCTGGTGATTTTTATTAGAATACCTACGGCGTGCCCCGACCTTTATGACTGTTATCGGATGTGGTCTAGGTTTTTTTAATGAGTGTTACTTCTAGTCTCTCTACAAATCACTTGTAAGTGATTTGTAGAGAGACTAGAAGTAAGATATTTACTAACAGCTGATGCCTGCAACTTCATTGCGCGAAAATCTTTAAATCGTACATTTTCTCAGAATAAAAGTATCCTATAGTTATATTGCCCAGACCTAATAGCTATTTAACAAAAAAGATTTATTCAAAAGCGCGTACAAACAAACAACTTTTTTTTGTCAATATGTGTCCTTTGTTTCCCGCGTGATATACAAATTTTTGCGCAAGGAAGTTGCGGGTACCAACTAGTACTTCCTAAATTTGGTTTCATTTGCTGTTTAGTTGTTAAATGATAACGCCTACGAAAGACCCTACAGTGTTATCAAAATACTTCCGGAATTTATAACCCTAAAGCAATAACATAACCTTCTGAACAATCTTATTATTATCAGAACCCCTTGCGTCTATTAAACGAGTTTACGAGTTACGTAATTATGAAATTGGCTCGTAAACAAAACAATAGAGTTACAACACCATTGATAGAGCGCCACATTGACACGTTATCGCTATGTAGGTGACACATATTCTTGACAAGATGCTCAGCGCTCACTGATTTGTCTTCTAACAGTTTTTATGACGGCAAAGTCTACCTATAAATTCTAAAATAGGTATATTATTCCCTTCTTTTTTTCTTAATCTTATTCTACATATAAAAATATACCGAAAGTCGAAACATTTACTATAAATTTACATATAATATTGACATGTCGCGTCACGTTGTCGTGTGAATTTACCCTAAGCACGTTATGTTTACAAGTTCTTTGGTAACTTTAGTTTTGTTCAATTTCTTTGTTTCTTTCTCTTTTTTTAAGTCGATCTTTCGATTGTGTAAACTCTATATTCAAAAATTGCAAACCTAAATAGCTGATTAGCTAACCGAAGTTTAAATCCAATCTCTTCTATAGGTGCTAACTGCTAACATTTATTTCCTCGAAACCGAACTATTATTCATGTATATGATTTTCACCGCATTTTTTTAACCCCGCATCCCCGTCCGGGGCCAATCTATAAATGTCGTGTCATTTGTCGACGGTTCAGGCCCAATCACACCGTCACACAATGCGAGGATCTCATTACCGCTGATTGGTTCAACCATCTGTCGCGGCGATATCGATCGAGCGGAATAGGGACGTTTCGATCATTGATCTGGACGATATTTATTTATGTATGGAGTGTGTCGTTCGTATATTTTGGTATTGCAATATTTTGTACAATAAAGACAAATTCTACAAACCATTTTTAGTACTTTAAATGAGACAGTTTGTTGTTGAGTTTGTGCATCTGAAACCATGAACTTATATCAGCCTGAAACATCAATTTAATAGTATACAGCTAGGATATTTTTTATTCCGATTACTTCTTAGTTATATGTTTCTTTGACATTTAGTACACAACCCATTAATGTCTGGTTTACAAGTATTAAGAAGATAAGTAGTTAACTAAATTTTAACTTAATTTTAAGTTGATAAATTCATATAAACCCAAAATTTAGATGCAAATGGCAAGTTAAGTTACTTAAAATTAAGTAAAAATTTAGTAAACTACACATCTTAATACGTGTAAACCAGACATTAGTTCCGTATCCAAACGGTAAAAACGGGACCGTGTTACTAAGACTTCGAAGTCTGTCCGTCTGTTTCTAGGCTACTCTGAAAAACGGTAACAGCTAGAGACTCTAAATTATCTCAGATATATTTCTGTTGCCGCCATAACAATAAATACTAAAACCGAAATAAAATTAATAACAAAATATCATACAGCAAACGTGTTTTATTTGGTATTTTCTGTTCGATATCAATAATGGCAACAGGTAGGCAGATAGGCACTTGAAAATGTCACAAGATACTTAGTTGTATTTATACTTTACTAACTAGTAATAAAATCGAACTAAAATTAATAATTGAGTTGGGATCTCATACAAAAAATAAAATTTTTACCTACATAGGTACACACATGTGCTAAATATGGTGCATTTAAAAGATTAACGAGTTTAGTTTACATTGGTGAAATCCTATTCGTTGTTATAAAGCGCATCCATATATTTTGAACCGCTTCAGAGGCCACTAAGCGCGTCTAATTTCATTGGTGAAATTCAGTCTAAGATTATATAAATTCTCTAAGTCAGTATGCTAAGAAGCATAATAATTGATAACACCTTATTATGAATCCATAGCTTTTACTATTTTACTGATATGACAGTAGTAAATAGTTGATGAAATAACGGAATGGGAAGCCTTATTCGGTAAAAGCCGATATTTGAGCAATATAACGTCACCGTAATGTATTGCAAATAAAACCACGAACTTAATGTCCGATACTAATCCGGTTATGTCTGGTTAAGTCTAGTTATGACCGCTTGTGACTGGTCCGTGCTCGTAAATTCCACGTTAGCATCGACGTACGTCAAGATGGGCGATTAATTTGTAAACAGCGTTTGAGCTAGGTTTAAGCAGGTTGTCATGAAAATAAGTGTAACATTATAAAAAATCAAACCGATGTAAACATACGAGTATTACTATTGTTTAGGAGTATACAACATATTTGTTACGTGGTGGTTACACAATATACATATTATATTATAAAAATTATACACCCATTATAGCGGTGTGGATGTAGTTTATGATACGTCGGCGCGCCGCAATATAGAGGGTGTTCGCCAAGGAAGCAAACGTGTTGTGTACAGCGTGTTCGCTTTAATTGAACATTGGCTTGATCCAGTCACTCGCTGAAGTAATTCTGTCCAACAGCGCCGGCACAATTTTTACTATAACCGCCGTTGTAGCAGAAAATTAAAGCTTACATTTTATAAATTTCATCAACGCCGTATACAGGGTGTGGCCGTAATGTAATGGTTCTTTCAGCTTCAGTCGACACGTAATAAGGTTTCCGCCGTGTTCTGTATATTTCGTGAGAATCTTCAGTGTTGTTAATAATTGCTTAATAACAAACATATTTTGATTAACTCATAGGCAATTGGTTATGTTTAATTTTAAATAGTCAAGATCGATACATTTTTATGATAATCTATGTATAATCTTGTAACTTATTATACATAAATTTTAATTAACATTAAGTTAGGTAAGAGAAATTCGAAATTACGAAGTCTGGTATTATTTATTTATGAGATATAATAGAACACTTTTATAGCGGGCTTCACCCTCGTTTAATCTTCGTAAAATTTAGGGATGAAAAATATAATTAAGCTTCTGTTCTATAAAGAACAGGAGTTAATAAAACCGGTCCCGATATACGAAAATTGGCTTACGACATTAATAACAGGCAGCATTATTTATATTTCGTATATATTGTTGTACAGTCTACGTCGGGGCTTAATAAAAATAAACGATTTCCCAATTTTCGGTATTCTATAAAATACAATGTGAAAAATACAGATACAAAATGTTCCGCCTCCTGGAGCAGTTGTTACCAACCTTTTCGTGAAATACCTAAATATTTTTCCGTGACAGATGAATCGCAATAAGAGACAATTTCTACGTAACACATTACGCAGTTCATACAAAATCGCGATAATTTATTATGTTGATAAAAGGAAAAATAAATACACAAAAAATTGGTGACATCGAGAGCACTGAGGAGACTTAAAGAGTTACGCTCGAGATTCTTCCAAAAATGTTCTATAGGATTAATGTTTTCTGGAAACATTTTATTATTTTTGCGACGCTTAAACATATTTTTTTATACGGCAATACCATAACATTATACTAGTACCGTATTACTTGGAGATCCTTACACATGCGAACACGATTTATAGTTATTGGATCAGGCTATTGAATCAGATTTTCATAGAAATTGAAAACAGAAATAGCATAATATTTAGATGTGAAACTCGATAACTTTTGTTTTAAAATAAATACTCGAGTGAAATATAAAAATATGCACATATTGAGAAGGTGCGGCACACCTGGCGTATGCAAAGTGCAGGGGTACAGTACCAGTGATATATTGAGCATCAGTGCGTTGGGAATACAAAATCAAAGAAACAAACACTCGATATACAGTGCTATAAACAGGTTTACTTGAGAAAAGATTTATGCATGGTTCGCGGGCTCGCATAGCATATGCATGCACCGAACACAAAGCCAATGCCAGGCTGCATTATCGGCGTTTTATACTGAATACATCGCCTTTGAACACATCCCGTAAAATCAGGTTTTATTTAATGGTATCGTGAAATCCTGCCTTCGGTTTTTGTGTGTAGTCCGCGTGCATATTTTATTCGCCTCTCCTTTTTGTTTCAAACCCTTTTTCTAACTTTTTGCGTTTAAGTAATACGCTCCTTTATCACTTACTGAATAAATCACAAAACACATTTTTTTAACTTTGTTTATTTGTGTGGTAAGATAATATATACTCATTTAATTTTTATTTAAATTGCAACTTGCGAGTTCCAATGCGGCTACACCAAAGAGGTAATTTTTACGAGCGCACAGGCTTTCAATAGGTAAATAAAGAACAAACCGTGTATTGGAGCGGCGTCGACGACCGATAGACGATAGTGCTGATATGATATCGACGGCGATAACACCGCGTTGCGAAATACTAACACATGACTAATAAAGTAAATTAAGAATAACCTTATAATAGTATATTGTCTGTTTAAAATAACTTGATGCGGAATTTCAAACAAATTTCGACATTTTGTATGAAATTTTTGTGTCAGCTCACGGCGAATGGAGTAGGTATAGTCGCTTTTATTTTTGTTTCAAATATTACGTCTCAGTTCCTACGAAATGCTTTTAAAACGTTGAAGTTTGGTTTGTGCGCTAACTGCCCCGAAATTATTGTACGAGTTTTGAAATTTCGCATACAGATATATAGAGCATTAGTTGACGTATATAATAGGTGACATCAAATTTGATATATAATAATATTATGTCTTATTTTTCCAGGTAATTGTTAGTAGTTAGTGGAAATACGGCTCATGTCTATACGAGAAACACGCAAGTAAGTTGAACATAACACGTTTGCCACTTAGTACATGTGGAAAAGAACTAAAAGTGGAAATATGAGAGTTTAAGGGCCTGTTTCACCGCTTACAAATAGTCTATCTACAACTTTATTTAACAGAAATAGAGAATCTGCCAAAAAAGTTGTGGATAGCCTAACATAAACTTTATCAGTAAGCAGTGAAACAGTCTCTTAAAATAATCGACAGGTTTTGGGACAAAATGACAGATTTAGATCATGATTTCGTCAATCTGCCATCTTCCTGTCCTGTAGAACGTAATTTTTTTTAAGGTGAACATGCTAAGCAAGCAGTAAAGCATCTATCTGACGGACAACTGCATGTACTCAGTGATATTTACAAAACGTATAATCAGAGATAACAGCGTAAAGCTAGAGTGACCTCTCAGTAATAAGGCTATCTTCCAGGTCGCGTCTTACCAAATAATTGTGCGAGATAAACAATTTATTACATATTTACATACACATCGATATTGACGTATATGGGACGTGAGAATCATACAAAGTTGTAATACTATTGTCATTCTCTGAACGTCTCGGCCGTTACGTCAGTCCAGTATACTCTCTGGTATTTGTTTATTCATTCGGCATACATTTCAAGTTCATATTTTCATTGATGATGTGACGGCACGTTAATATTCATGGTGAATTTCTTCTAAACCGGAGTCTAGTAGAGCCGGACGCCGGTTGCTCCTGTGCTGGTTTGATTTCTTCTTCGTTATAAAAGAGACGTTTAA
Organism: Cyclargus thomasi; assembly: GCA_026546445.1. Classification (NCBI taxonomy): domain Eukaryota; kingdom Metazoa; phylum Arthropoda; class Insecta; order Lepidoptera; family Lycaenidae; genus Cyclargus; species Cyclargus thomasi. The sequence continues at coordinate 44,589 of JAOTAV010000241.1, read as the reverse complement.
TACTAACCGAGATTGGCGAAAATTTAGATTATTTTCAATGTCACTAATGGTTCTTTTATTTTTAAAGATTGATGAAAAACAGATATAAGCAGTTCATATGAAAGTGACTGCAGTCAAATTAGTTTTTAAACATGGATTACCATTAAAAATGTTGAGTTGCGAACATTTGGAATAACGGACGGATCGTGTATGACATTGCCGTATGCTAAGTTTCATAACTAAACACAAAACCAATTCCTATTTCGGTATTGTATCAAATATTTATAAACACTTTTATTTGAATATAAATGATGATAGTAAATACTTTATTGTTATGGAAAACTAATGGAACGTAAAATATGTTCGTAAACGATATTGAGTAACACTAACCGTCGTCCGTGCACATTGCCCATTACGACATGGATGATCTCATGTTAGCAGGTTTGATGCAATTGTTTGTCCATATTGATTAAATTAAATCTAGTTTTATGTGTGTAGATGTTTCACCAATTTAATGATTTTGATCTTGGTTAACAATGTTTAGTTTTTAACCGCCTAGATGACGCCCAGAACTACGTTGCGCCAAAATTCTGTGATCGCGCGAGAATCATAAATGTTTAATAATGAAATGAGGATAAAAAGTATCCTATGTCTTTGACAATCGGTTCAGTGGTTTGGACTTTTGAAGAGTTTTTTATTTATGATATTTAGGGGGCAAGCAAACAGATGGGTTACCTGATGGAAAGCAACTGCCGTCGCCCATAGATACTGTGACATCCGAAGAGACGCAACTGCGTTGCCGGCTTTTATGAGAAAATAGGGATAGGGGATTAGGGAAGTTGGACACCGGTAAACTTACCCACTGAACGAAACACAGCACAATGCCTTTTCACGACAGTTTTCTGTAAGGCCGTGATATCACTCCGGTCGAGCCGGCCCATCCCGGAACATCCGTATTATGTACTTGAGATTGGAAAATTCCTCTGTCTGTTAAGAAAGGAAGACATTAGTATTGATTTTTATGATTTATGGATAATATGGACTAATATGGCACATATTAAGGTTTTGCTTATAACTCAAATCAATATTGTATTAAAATAATTTGTGTCGCAATCAAAAATCTCATACGTTCTTATATTTTAACAAATCGATCTTTCGAGGCGGCATGGCAGTAAAAACGTGAATTTGTATTCCGTTCAGTACCGCGAGTAGGGTTATTGGAGAACTCGCCTTCCTTTCAAAGGCAAGTCTCCAGTGGATTTGCTTGTACTGATTTAGACATGCTTGTGTTTCGACGATCTATAACGTGTTGTGTGCTTGGAATAATTATTAGGTGATAAAGAGTGTTAACATTTTCCTTTATTCTTGGTAGACATAACGTCTGTAACCATTCCATAATCGATTGCCTACTGAGACTTAAATATTTTATCTATGGTTACATCTAATAAAACAGTAAAATTGGAGTGTCTGTACATTTAATATTTTCACAAAATAAATAATGCGGGGGTGCTAAGGAACAGGAATAGAATACATATCGACAAGAAAACAGTTGTCTGTTTGTCTGTTTTTCTGTTTGTACGCGCTAGTCTCAGGAAGTACTGGATGGATTTGAATAAATCTTTTTTTGTTTAATTTGTCTGAAATTTGGTATACACTTAGTCTCAGGGAAGGATGTATAATCGGGGAAAAATTACCGGTTCTCGTGTGATAAGCAAATTTAAGCGCAACGGGAATTGCGGACTTCATCTAATACTGAATACTGCCGCCAGCGTTTGATGATATTTACATGTGACAGTCTTTACACATCTCTTTATAACACTCGCCTCTATATGTATAAATACGCTGGACTGACGATAAGCCTAGCCATGGTAAGGCGATTTGATTTGTGCCATTTTGGCGCTGATGGCAGTAGTGGGCGGGAAAGCAACTAATGATAGACATGGAACATTATATATCGATAAAAATGTTAAATACAGCTCAATTAATATATTATGATGCAATTGTAGATAGAGAGAACTAGGTAGGGTTTCTATAAAAAATAATAAAATATTTCTTTACCATTATTTATTACATAAACCTTCACACAGATATAACACTTATAAGTCACAAATATCGATATATGTTTTATCGACAGAAAAATACTAATACTATTGAATGTCATTCTTTTCATTGATGATTAAGCAGCCATTTGCAAATCACGTCAGATTAAGTTTCTTTTCCGACCAGGAGGGACGCTTTAAATTATCTCAGTAATGAGCTGTCATATCAAAAGGTATCGTTAGTCCAGCATATTTATATAATAGATGTCAGTGATTCAAAACCATATAATATTCACATTAGCATACCAAAACTCCACACACCGAAGAACCCGGCCATTAACCACATGCGCATAACTTGTCAAGTCTAATTCCAGTCTGGCGAAGTTATAATAGAAACTGTACATTTTACGAGTGTCGGTACGCGTTAAGCCGCCTATCATGTGTAGCACACGACTCCAAGATACAAACACATTGCATCTGCGTGAAACTAATTTAAAAGTGCAATTTATAATGCTCTCGAACTCCAAAACTTGTTAATGTTAGCGAAATGTTAAGGTTGTTGTCTAATAGCTGTTAAGGGGTTTGCTTACGATGCTTGTGTGTCGTCCTTGGTATTTTTCTTTAGCCATACTTGTTCTTATCCGCGGCAGGTTAAGTTATGTGGAATTAAAAGCCCAATGGGAGCATTTAAGGAATAAAAATTATATTAAACTAGCTTTTTCCCGCGGCTTCGCTCCCATTAAGAAGTGTTTTCATACAAACTTTCAACCCTTATTTCACCCTCTGGAAGTCTACTTTTATAATACGCTTAAACACGTATTGATTTATTTTGAATCAGCAGCTTAGAAACAAAATTTAAGGCCTTAAACTTAAGAAATGACGAATTTGCGTAAAGAAAATATAGAAACTTTAACCCCCTTATCACCCTCTTAAGGGCAGAATTTAAAAAAATGCTTAAACACTTATTTATTTATTTTAAATTAGTAGCTCAGAAATAAAATTTATTGTCTTTAACTGAACAAATGACGTACTTTCATACAAACTTTCAACGCATATTTCACCCCCTCAGGGGTAGAATTTTTTAAATTCCTTGCTTACAGGGTGTCAACCCAATATAACAATCCTACTCACCAAATTCACACATTAACAGTTTTTGCTCGGCGAGTTTGAATCAGTCAGTCAGTCAGGACTTGTTATTTTATATAGATAGAAGATATACAATGGAAGTCAGCTAATATGTATGTTATATATTAACACCCTTTTAACAACAGTCATAAAAATATTTAAACCGTGCTTACTGTTTAAATAACAAAAATTCGCAGTCCTTTTCTGGAATATTGAAAATGTCACACGACAGAAAGGGACATCAAGACTTGATTAGTTAAACACTGTTTAAATATTCATAAGAACAAGGGGGTTAATGTCATTTAAATCCGTATCTGATAGGCTAGTTTGTACATTAATTCTTAGTTAAAATTTTCAAAAAATTTCGAAAATAAAACAGCAAAAACCCGTCACATCTGGCGAGAGCAGTATTTACTGGTGAGCGTCCTGCGTTTGTCTTGTACTCGGTCCAATTTTAGAATTGCAAATATTTCTCTCGCACTTGTACTTGGGATAGAATATGGCGACTTCCTTCCCGCCGCGCGCGCGTCGCCGAGCGGATAAGGAAGATATTTCGACTGGATGGATGGCAATAAAACTAACCTAACACCCCTAAATAATTGGTTGTGTCTATGTGCTACATCTAAAAGCATTTGAATTTAGTATGCTAAAATTGATGAGATTATATGAATTTACAAAATCATTGATTAAAACCACAATAAAAAGGGATGCATAGAAAGGGACAATAGATTAAAATGATGCACGTATATAAATCCATACTAATAAAGTGTTCTTGTTTGTTTGTTCATCCTTGACGCTAAACTCAACGGAGCCAATCTATACATGATTTTTATGATAGACCTAATTAAAAGGGTGGAGAGTAACATACTACTTTTGGCCATGGATAAACATCATGTTTACAAAAAAAATTTTACGCGATCGTAGTCGCGGGCAACAGACTGTCTATGAGATGAAGCAGTTTTTTTCTAAGATTTTTATAACATAACTATTATTTTTATACGTGAGGTAAGACAATTACAATTATTATTAGAAATAATTATAACGATCTTTTCTCTACCCTATAGTAGGGGAGCCCAAGAGGACAGTTTTGGATTTACCCGAGGGCGTCAGATTAAGCTAGTGCAGGCTTTCTATATGTCTCTAGTTATCATGGTATAAAAATCAAATTTCTTATTTAGTTTGGTTTTTAAAATGTTATTTTTAAGTATTTGGTACTAAGAAATAACATTATCGTCGTCAAACCACAGATTAAGATAGGGGGTTTTAAAAATACGCCAAAGAAGACTTCCATATAAAACACTGATAATGTAATGTAAAGTATGCCTGTAATAACATAGAACAACAAAGTCTTAAAATATATTCATAACCAAGCTTCCCAAATATTTTATGTCACATTCAACTAAATGCTTCAGTCCTTACAGTATAAAATCGTCTAGAAAATGTTCAAGTGAACAATTTTTTCAAAGCAATTTTTTTATTAACCTCAAATTCACTGTAGCGTCCTATCCCACCGCTAAAATAAAAAATGCCTTTATTATTAATTTTTTTTACCTAATCTTCAAAACGTACTAGGTCTTCACAACGCTCGGGTTACTACATAAATAGCACTCTCGCCTCCCCGGCTACTACGACTCAGGGATATTATACAGGGAAAACCTGTTACCTTAACTATTGTAAAGTATCATTTAATTGTTAGATATTACTGCGAGATAGTCTATAATTTACGCTTAATGTTAAAGGTGGAGTTATTTTGAGGAAGTTACTAAGAATTTATTACTCTCATTTCGCTTGAAATTGTATTATATGAATCAGTTTTATTATACAGATATATTGTCCGTGGATGGTACTCCTTAGTGTATTGTTAACACTGGATCAAAAAAAACTACATTAACTTATCCATATACAGATTGTAACAAAAGTAAGTGAATATACTTTAAAATAAAAATATAATAAATAAAAATCATTAATTTCTGAATAAATTTGAAACAAATGTTTTCAGAATGTCTAGAAACTCGGACAGGGCAACTTTTTACCAAATAAGTGGAAAATCCATCTTTTAAAATTTCAAGGGGGTATATGTGTTCAGCAGTTAGGGTGTGTAAGTAGCAGCATAGCATAAAAAAAAATACAGACACACCTAAAGTTGTATCACTCACATTCTTCTTATTCTGTAAAGATTATAACATACCTACAATGTACTTAACATAGTAAAATTCAAAAACAGGTTTTATGCAGTTTTATGAAAGAAACGTTCCTACCGACCTTTTGTAGATCGTTCCATATCTCACAGGGGATTTAACGTACCATATCATTCCAATAAGGTTTTTAACAAACGCCCCTGTGTACAGAATATCAAATCTAATAAAGATCATCACTGAAAGGTTCATTGATTGGAGTTAGCTCCGCCGGGAACTACCTGAAAACGTAGTTTCCTTACCGTCAAAATATTTCATAATACTGTTTATGTTATGAAATATTTTGACGACTCTGCGTTGCTCGGCAGTTCAGAGAATGCTTACAACTTGGTACCGAGCCTATTTGTCAGTTTGTTTAAAGACGGCCTGCTGATTTGCCAATGTAACCAATCAGGTACAACAATAGACATACTCTAGTTGTATCCGATTGGTTTATCGTCGGTTTCAAAACATTTTTAACTGTTTTTTGGTTTTTTATCAACGTTGCGCATAAATATTCACAAAAAAACTTTACATTTTTTACTTTAAAAATTTTACACTAGCAACTCTACGTTAAAAACAAAACTCAGCAATTTACACAAAACACTAAATGCCACATACAATGAAACTACAAATTGGATACATTTGCTGGATGAAATCTAGAATACCGCGTTCTAGATTAACGTGGTAAAAAAAGCTCGCCCGCAGGCACAACTGGGAACTCCCTGGAAAACACTGATTTATATGTACCGGTAGGTTACCATACGGGAAACCTGTGCTACGTATAAGCAACCATGGGAACCAAAGAAAAACTACAATTACTTTGATGAGTCGAGATATTTATTTCCTCATTCGTACAATGTTCTTGATACGCTGGGAAGATTGCCTATTAATTGATTTGATGTGTGAGGTATGATATTTATATTTTCTAAACGTAACAGATATATAACAGGACTCTTTTCAACCGACTTCCAAAAATTCTTTTCTTTTTTTTTTTTAAATACGATGATTGTACAGTAACTTTTAACTGTATTCAGTATGCTTGAAACCAATAGAATGGATTTTTCTTAACTTAGCCTTTCAAAGGATTCTTCTCCTTTAAGAAATATAGGTTGACTCGCGAAACTACCCACTCTGCCGAAAATTTTTGGCTCGAGCTCGCCTGAGGCCGTTCTCCGAAACCGTTTGGAGACTCAAAGAACGAATGGGAATGCGGGGTTCTACTCTTACAAATATGGAATGTAGGTATAAAAGTAGGACAGCAATATTCGGTCAAATCTAAATATTTAAGAGAGTATGCCGTAGGAGAGCCATGCTTCGACACAAATAGGCCGGCTCGACCGGAGTGATACCACGGCCTCACAGAAAACTGGCGTGAATCGGCGTTGTGCTGCGTTTCGTTCAGTGAGTGATTTTACCAGTGGCCCAACTTCCCTAATCTATATTCCCGTTCTCTATTCCTTCATAAAAGTCGGCAACGCACTTCCGACTCTTCGGATCTTACGAGTGTCCATGGGCGACGACAGTTAGTTTCCAACAGGTAACCCTTCTGCTTCCTTGCCCCCTAAATATCATTAAAAAATATAATGTGTCGTTTGATGGTACTGGAATTGATTCCCGAGTCACTGTTACCTAACATTTTGCCGGGAATGGAAAATTTTCCATACATTTTCTGGACCAATGGGCAAATAGATCCATCAATGAACCACCTGGCGTGAATTAGCAGATGCTAATGTACCAATTACATTAATCAGACCCATTCACTATCTAAATTGAAAACGAGTTTTCTAACTGTATCGTGAATATACATTATAGCCAACTGACTAGAGCCGAGCCAAAGATCTACTATGTGTAGTTTCATACATGTTAATATTACAATATTTGCAAAGGGCCATCCATAAAGTATGTCACACAAATTTCGCGAGTTTTAGAGCCCAAGGCACATTTCTGAGACCTCATTGTGTTGTCACAAATTTTACATTTAAAAATTGAAATAACAATATTAAAAAGTTTCGAGTATAAATTTATAAAATTTGAAATGTGATATCACAACATGTGATGTACTTTATGGATGGTCCCAAAGTATATTAACGAAGCTACTTTAGACATTGTAAAGAAGCCAGATTTAGGTACGTATTTCAAAACTTATTGAAAAAGATATAGGTTTATACTGGTTTTTTTTAATAATAAAAAAGTCGTATATGGGTTTTAGTTTTATGCTGTTTTATATACCTATTTATAGTGTTTATAAATTTATTTTTGATAGTTAATATTAGTTCTAGAATAGTAATATTGTTACGATGTACCTAATCAAACTTATAAGAATCATCTCTAATAAAGATTAAGCAAAGTGTCGACACTAAATAAGTTTCGGCATAATTAATTCACTTACGGAGTTCTCCATATTATCTTCACTACTGATTATGAAATACATTAACACTGCAGTATAAATATCATCCAGTAGATTAATTTCCACTTGAATGTATGTTTGTTTTTGGATGTCTTTGGACATAATTATGTATTACATTGTGGCCCGCAACTTCGGTACTGATTTTTACGGGATTACCCTCCCGGTGTCTCCATAACTAGAAAAATTGGTTCAGGGGTTTGGGCGTGACTAGGTAATAGACAGACACTTTTGCATTTATAATATTAGTGAGTATGGAAGTATGGATACCCGCGTTTATTTGCGGTACACCTAATGTATTTTCGTTTCCATGCTGTACAAATTTGATAACCTAGAAGAGACTGACTCTACTGTATATATTTGTGTTAAAAGCCAGTAAGGTATTTCCATAATTATGCGAGTTCAGTTATTTACAGAAGGGCAAAGGCGACATTCATGACTTGAGAGAACATTAAGGTTGAGGTTTCCTGCGAATATGAACACAAAACACGAGATATCGTTACTATTACTGCAATGACTGCTTAGAATTGTGATTCTCAAATAATGTTTAGTTTCTTTATATTGCTGTTTCGTTTGTGTAAACACAGCATACCTTGAAAGGCCTTTAACTGCGTAAAGCGTGTGCCCGCGACGGATGTCCGTGCCGCGTGCTTGTTTTTTATTAGAACCGTCCGTTGCGCGTCCATCAGTCAAAAACATTTTAATATAATATATGGGCTGCTGTATTTTCGCTTAAGGTATGGTTGATTAGCCCTCTGTCAAATTTCTATACAAACTTAATTTTTACAATCGCGTTTGGTATGGAAATAACAAAAATTTTGACAGAGGCTTAATAAACCATACGGTTAATCTTAAAATAATGCATAATAGAAACAAGTTGCTTTTCCTTTTATATTGGTTTTAGACTAATTTTTCTTACAATTCTTTGCAAATTTCTTATCTAATACAAACAGTACATAAATGCAAATTAATATATAATAGAGATCGCCCTGTGGTCGAAAAATAAATATTTAAATCTATCCTGTAGAGGACCTATAAAAATAGAATCCATTTTTAATTTAATGACAGACAGAGTCAATTTGGCATAAAGGTCTCGTTTTCAGGCCATTAAATTTAATAAAAATATCAAACTTCTACCATAGACAAAAGAGTATATAGTGTCATGTCAAAATATTGTAGTGTGCGTGGCGTTTTATTTATAAAAAATATGGAAAAAGAGTATATAGTGTCATGTCAAAATATTGTAGTGTGCGTGCCATGTGCGTGGCGTCTTATTTATGAAAAATATGGAAAATTAAAGCGTATTTTAAATATTAATGCTAGTATTCCACTCTACTCCTCCATACCAACTATAAGTAGGATAAATTTCATGCTTTTAAAAACGCGTCTTTCTTTAAAAGGTGTACAAAATTTTTCGCTCGCGTATTAATATATAGATTAAGGGCCTGTTTCGCCGCTTACTAATAAAGTTTTAGTAAGGCTATCCAGAATTTTTTTAAGAGTCTGCATACAACATCTGTCAAATAAAGTTGTGGATAGATTATCTGTAAGCGCTGAAACAGGCCCCAAGTATCACAAGTTAAAAGTATTTCCGTATAACAGAAGCGTATAACCGTTATTAGCTAATCGTTGTCGAACAGGACCGCCTATCAGGTATAATCAGTGCTATTAGGAGGATTCCCGTAATACTCGGTATCAAGTGGAAATTATTTAGACCCTTCTAATATTACGTTACAAGCGTTCATTTTGTTCATATATTATCTAGTATTAGATACATTATTTAGTTTAGTATAAGATTTAGTGAGTTTACCGGTGGCCCAACTTCCCATCCCTATTCTCTCATTAACATTGGCGTATCTAGTACCCATTTTTCGGGGGATGGCCAGAGGGACTATTATTACTATTACAAACCTTCAGGCAACTCAATATACGGCCAACAATTCCTTTGTTCTTTTTTCGTATTACATTATCTTATTAGAATAATAACTGAAATGACTGCTAGTTTGGTTGACTATGAATGGATTTTAAACATATTAGTGACATAAGACTTTACCGAACGTCAAACTTCACGTATTTAATGTCATGTGACTACTGACTGACTGGAACTTGGCTAGGAATAAAAGGTCATAATAACACCCCTGAGCCCCTTTAAACCGCAGGTAATCGGCGGGCACAGCCAGCAAATCAATACATAGTATTAAATTACTTTTCAGAAGATAATTTCAGTTGGTCTAATTAAGAGCATTAAATACAAACCACAAATAATATAAACTGTACAAATTAATTTCTACGCTAGTAATTATTATTAGTTCATTAAATAATAATTAATAAATATTACTTATTGACTCTCCATCTACCTAAATTTATTTTATGGAATGAAAATTATTGTGTCAACAACGTCATAAATTCGATAGTTTTGACCGGCTCTTGTTTGGAGCTATGTTTCGTGGTAGAGGGTACTTAATGATATTTTTATAAGGTTTAGTAAAAATAAAGAATTTACATTATATTTTAAGTAAAAAATTTACGCAATTAATTGTTCTAATAGTCGTCCTGTGGTCGAAATTAGGTCATCAATATTTAAATCTATCGTCTAGAAGAGCTAAAAACAAGTATAATCTATTTTTTATTCAATTAGTCACAGTCTTCAATCTGTCATATTGGTGTTGTTGCCAGGCGATTAAATTTTATTAAAAAAAATCACAGACTTTGATATTTCGTGTATAAATATCGGGTCATGTCAAAATATTGTAGTGTGCGTAGCCTTTAATTTATAAAAAAACATTATTATTAACATAAGTAACATTAAAACATAAATTAAAAATTATATATGTATTCTACGCACACTCCTTCTCCATGTCAACTATAACTGGGAGAAATTTCATGCTTCTACATCCACGCGTCTCTCGTAAAAAGCGGTACAAAGTTTTCCGCTCGCGTATAAATAAATATATAAATTGTTAGTTCTTGATGGAAATTCATATTCAACATTAATATAACACACTTTCGACATACATCATGTAATTCGAAACCGATCGTGTATTTTGTATTAAATTGTTATAAATTACAGTAAATATAGTGAAAACAGTGTAAGTATAACGTGTTTTTCATTAATGTTGAAATAAAAAAATATATATATTAAAATAATCTTACTAAGATATTATATATACTTTCAATTTTTATCTACTTACCTTCCAAAACTTTAATTATTTCGAAGTTTCGTTTAGGATCTCCGTTTCTCTGTTGATTTTCTTCTGGATAAAATGTAGTGCAAAAATACTTGAAAACCTTACATTTGGATCCTTGATTCGTTTTATCAAAATTGGTTCAGTTTGGCTTAAAAAAGTATCATAATTTATTTATAGAACTTAAAAAAAAGTTGCATCTATAAAATCATTGTTAAAGTTATCAATTCTTTAATCAAGATTAATGAAAGTACGTTAATGATATATTAGTAGATAGTAGGTGGTATTCCTCCAGGATATATTACAGTAATCCGCACTCGCTGAACTAACTGTTGAACTAGATTAACATAAAGGAGGAAGAGCTTTACCAGATCTCATCTTAGTCGGCATGTGCTTGAGTTTGTATCCCAGTTAACTGAAATGTACTATTAAAGAAGTTTAATCCTTAGCTGCGTTATTGTAACTGCATTTGAATATAAACGAGACAAGTTTTGGTTTATTTTCGTTTGTAAGAAATGTTTGTAAGTTGGATGAAAGTCGGTTAATACGAAACGAAGTGAAATTTCATGCTGCGTTATCGCTCCTGTTCATAATCTGTGAATACAGAATACACGCCAGCACGAAGGTTTAGAGGGCATACTCGTCATTGTTCGCCTTTGATCGGTGAGTTAATGCAACAGATGATGTCACTTGCACGATGATCGTGCCGAATAACGATCAATGGTAGCCTGCGTTATACAACATCACATACGTTGACATTTTAAAACCTAGAACCCGACTACTAAAACACGTTCTAAAAAGAAACAAATTAAACGGAAGAAAATATAAACATATTTAATGAATAGCCACAGTTGAATACTACCTACAATATTTAAATAGATTAATTAATTAGTATAGTTAATAATGCAATAAAAGGAGCATACGACCACGGCTATGCTTTAAACATCCTTATCCATATCACAGCATTTTCTTGTTTCTTAGTTAGAACGTGTTAGAAGTCGAGTTTTAGTTTTATAAATGTAATATTTATTTCAATTACTCTGAGGCTATCATACTCTAACTGCTGACAGACCTCTTTCATTTGATACCCCAAACGACACCGTCAAGAAATACAATTTTATTTGTTTTTCACTTTAAGTCCCATAGATAGCGCTATAGTCAATTTTACGTGACGTCATGTAGCCTATAACCATCGGACAATCGAGAGGCTTCCAACGACACCCGATTTGTCCAAATAAGATAAGTAGTTTTAAAGTTATGAGGGAACAGATGAACGTCTATACCTGTAGGTATATATACTTACATACATTATAATTTACATGCATACAGGTAAAAATCATAACCCTCCTTTTTGCTTTCCTGTAGTCGCGTAAAAATCATAACTCTTCTTTTGCTTCGCCGTTATCGGGTAATGAAATAAGGTATTACTTGACCAAAATAGGTCAATTTTTAAGCTGATTTAACGCTCCTGTAGGATAAATCAGCATTGTGCTAATGCATGTCCTCATTCGACGTAGGCAATGCCGCTGGTAAAAGCTAGTTACTAAAATAATGCGACACTACCGAGAACATTAAAGCCTCAAAGGCACTATCAGAGCTATTGAATAATTAAAATTACACGGGCGCTGTTTGAGTGGCAGTGTTTTTCCAGCAAATGTATAGAATATAGACGACCCGAAAACTTTGAAACCGCCATCTGGTGTATTGATACTGAGAACATTGGCAAACACTTTTCGCGTAGCAAATATTACATACGTGTGGTACGGTACCAAAAATTTACAAACATTTTCCTTTTACATTTTCGCGGTTTTTAAGTTTCGGTTTCGCGGAGTTATTTAACTCTTTTTATATATGTACTTACGCAATAAACACTATTCTGTCTTTATGAGACAACCCTATTAATATTATAAATTACTAGCTGCCCGCGACTCCGTCTGCGTGGACTCCTACTCCGTCTTCATTTTCTCTTGAAATGTTTCCTGTTTTTTTGCTACAAACCTCATGAAGCCCGACACCTTTCCAGCGAAATCAAAACCGTTGAAATCGGCTAGTGCGTTCTGGAGTTATAGCGTCAGGAAGGAAAATCCGACTTATTTTATATATACAACAGATTTAAAAGTTTGTTTGTATATTTCAGTAAGACACGCGTTTAGTTCAGTCGGATTCATTCAGACCAGAACGGGATGCTTTACAGTGATGTACAAACTATTAAACGGATTTTGTTTAAAATAGTATACATAGATATGGTATTAGTCGACTTGAATAATTTATCTATAGGATTTGTTTCGATTTAAGGCTCCTGAGTGATAAATAATTTCTACGCACGCAAAGCCGTGCGTATTCAAAGTTTTGAAAAGTGGTCGAGTCGAAGAGGAACTCCGACTAAATACTTTTCATAGCTTCTTTGGTATTGGACACCATGGCGTTCCATAGTTTATGGTCCACACAGGCGGTGCATTGTATCAATGATGGCCTATTAATTTGATAGAAAACTCACTAATTGGAGAAATTCAAATGTAATGGTCGATAGATACCGAACTTATCGCTGCCGTTAGTCTTCCGTTAGATAAACTGAAATGTGAAGACATCCGTTATGGACGTGAATTTAAATGTTTTACTTTAATGGCGATGATTCCATTCGATGCGGTAAGTTCAACCCTTTGATGGTTACAATCTACGTAACATTGACAAACAGAAGAGTGATTTCCTTCTATGTTTTGGTGGAGTGTGTCCGGGTGGAGTCAGAGCGGTGACAGCTTCGAGGCAGAAACGGGAGTGTCTCACGCAGCTCGGCTGGGTGAGCGACAATCTCGGCGAGAGATTCTGACTGCTGGGATTTGGTACATTTATATTTATCGTGTTTACACTTTAGACAATAGCAGTTTGAATTTTGTAATTTATATAATTTAGATAACTTCATTTTTGTAATTTTATCAAGAAGCTGACAGTGTCAGTTGCGACAAAAGCATAAATATATAGATAAAAAAACAGTTAAAGGCTTGATAGTGCTTCGTAATTTTAAACTTTCGCGTTGTATTATAACTAAAATTAATCGTTTTCGACTGTGGTCACGAGGGGACTGGATGGTGACATCTTCGAAAAAAGTATGTAGTAGCAACGCTTACAGAATAAGGACCTGTTTCGCCGCTTACAGATAGTATATTCACAACTTTATTTGACAGATCTTGTATGGAAAATCTGTCAAAAAAGTTGTGGATAGCCTTACAGAAACGTTATCAGTAAACGGTGAAACAGGCCCTTAGTCGCGTTTAGTCCTGATTAATTAGTTTTAAAGGCATTCTAGTTACTTTTAAACTCATTTTTCAAGAGACATAGCAAAATCGTACCAGTTAATGAACATTTAGCGATTTAGTCACATTCGGAAAGTTTCGTACTTGTAATTGCTACAAGTTGGATCCCCTCTAGTGGAAGTTGGGAGCAAGACATACTTTTTCAAATATAGAAGCATGTAGCGATTCAAACACTTGTCCCAAATGACTTTTCCAATAGTTCATCGGTGCCGATACAAAGTCGCCAACTCGCGCTACAAATATATCACTGTTTATTTACTATAATAATGTTAGGTTGAGCATGTTTCGAGTAGGAAAATATTAGATACGCTTTATAAAGCTTAAAGGTTAAATACAAAAGAACACTTATCTCTTTATTTCTGAGAACCTTATAAAATTTCGTTTAACGTAAATTGCTATTAAGAAACTTAAAAGCTTTTTAGTTCATATACTTATTTTATTTTTCTCTACGCTCCTTTCATTACGCTAGTGAGGTGCTCAAAATTAGAAAACTACTTACGTAAAGCTGAATTACAATATAATTATGAATTCGAAATTCACATACGAGTCAAAGGTCGTTCGTATACAAATGTGTGGAGAGTATAAATATTTACAATTTTAGTTTATGTCAAAGTATACCTTGTGTCGTAGACATAAAATTCACGTCGGGAGTCGAAACTATAGAGTGACCATAAAATAGTCACAAGCCACCCAGTGCGAATGTTGGTGTCCGTCCATTCCAGCAGTTAATGCCACCATTTTTCAGCGCGAATGCCTCCGTAAAGTGTTTGAAAACCTGTCAGAGCAAGTGTTGAAGGTCACGAGATTGTTTCACATTTATGTTTTCAATAAAATTTAAAAAAAAAAACAACAAAAATATGCTGACTTATAAATTTTAAATTAAAAGAATAAAATACGATTTAGGGCTAATTTACACCTCAACGTGACGCGTCGATACGCGAAGATGCATTATCGAGATGGTGCAGGTTCGAACTCCGGTGGAGGCGTGTACCCATGAGACATTTTCCGATCTCAAGTACATAATACGGATGCTCATTACCGTGGCAGAGGCATGCTTCGGCACGAAGGGGCCGGCTCGATCGGAGTGATACCTCGGCCTCACAGAAAACTGGCGTGAAACTGCGTTGTGCTGTGTTTCGTTCAGTGAGTGGCCGAGAGAGTAATTTTTAATTTACTCGAGCGCGTCAGAGTTATCATGGTATAACAAACATATTTATTATTTAGTTCGGTTCTTAAAAAGTTATTTTTAAGTACCGAAAATAAATTCGATAAATGTTGAGTGTAAATATTTTTTTCAAAGACATTTTATTTTCTGTAACTTTAACTTCGCTGTAGCGTCTTATTCCTTCGCTAAAATAAAAAATGGCATTATAATTTTTTTAACGTTTTACCTAATCCACAAAACGTACTAGGTATCTATGACGCTCGAGTTATTACAAAAATAGCACTCTCCCCTCCCCGGCTATAAGGCTATATTGCTGACAGTTTCAACACTTGCCTCGTCTAGATAATTAATCTTTAGTCCACTTATAGTTTCCACACAGGCTGGTAAATTACGTTTAAATGGCCCTGGAACACAATTTCTTTAGTGACGGTCGTCGATCGTTTTTTGTGGAAGCCTCCGCGGCTAAGCGTTAACACCATTAATCATATTCGCTACAACTTTGCCGTATTGGCCTATCCAAACTAGTAATTTATGTCCTTTGCGCCACGCACGCTAATTACTTTAATATTAATAACATGAGCAAACCGTAAGAATTTTTTTTTATATATGGACGCTTCACACCACGTCAGTCTGGTATGGTAAGTACCAGAGGGACTTGTGTTAAAGGTGCCAGACAACGGAAATATATTTAATACTTTTATAATATTTACATATTTAAGATTTTTATTATATGATACACATATTTAATACACATCCAAGGCCCAGGAACATTGCAAAACTTTTGCTCCGTCGGCGGGATTCGAACCCGTAACCCCCGGCGTACGCGCACCAACGCGCTTAGCAACTGAGCTACAGAGGTCGTCAATGAAATGATGTCGGTTATGTTGAAAAAGTCTAGGGTTCCTTATTATTATATTCTACTAATACTGATTGAAGTTGTTTTGATTTCGGCAAAAAGTTGTTGAGGCTGATGATAAGCTGTTATGATATTCAGCTCACTCTCGCGCTAACAATGATAGAACGAGTTTTTCCGAATACCCGCGATAAGGATTTCCCCGAACAAAAACATTTCTATTGCGGTATAATTTTTATTCCTCCCACGGAGGACACCCGGGGCAGAGCTTATTGACTACGCAGGATACCCGACGCCGGCTGAAATCTCCAGCGAATCTGCGGTAGATGTAATACAACACTCCACAAAGATTACGAAAATATAGAGCCTCCGTGAACAACAAATGTCAACCTACTTAGTCATTTGGACTGTGTTCTCGGAACAGCGTTTACGGGGATTTTCGTGACTATTAATAATATCAGGCTACTCTTCTGAAAACTCCGTCAATGTAATGAAGCGATTAGGCGGGATAATTTTAATGTTTGAAATGTTAATATTTACCAAGGAAGAACAATTTGTCCTTTGACGATTTGAAGGTACTATAAGTGGGATCGAAATTCCATGGCGAAATTTCACATTGATCTTGAATATAATAATAATTATAAATATTTGTGTTAAGTTAGTCGTCTCAAACATACACATGGAACACTTTTGGGTGCTTAACGTTTATGACAGATGTATTTTAAACATTGGTGCTCGTAACATAATGTACCTAGTCGTAAATATAAGCACCTTCTTTATTGACACGCACACCTTATTAGGTTTATTTTTGCTGTATAGAGAAGTCACTCTCTACGATACTCTGTGGTTTGCAGTGTAAACGCGGCGAGGCGGGCGCCGAGTCGCCGTCCCCATACAAAACCGCCTGTATTATGTTACGTGTGACGGCATGTGCTACTACTTCATACGGAAGTATCGGCAATATACCCTGAATCGGGTTCAATCTAATTATAATCAGGCGACGCGTGTCTACGTGTAATGGCACGGAACTTTATAATAATGGGGTTACGAAAAGCGGTGTTACTTGACGTGATTAAATTGTAATTCTCAGAAAGGTTCGTTGTACGGTGAATTGGTATTATTGTATTGCCGTATGTAGAGTCTCCTTAAATGTTGCCCGCAACATAATTTTTTTTTCTTAAACGGCTTAAGCCTGAAGAGGTTACTCTCTAGTCTATAATATTCTATGTAACTTCAAACTCGGGTAGTTTTAAACTGTAAAATGACTGGTTTATCCCCCAGCTGATGAAACAGTCTAAGCACTGAATGAAACGGTCCCATATTTCCGTACGTTTTTATTCCGGGTAAAACGTTTAAGCACTTAATCTTTCGAGTGCAGTCCTGACGTGCACTTGCGTCATCACGACGTACATTACGCGCTGGAGTGGCGGCAGGTCTGCGCGCCGTCGTACTCGCAAATCGATATGATGCTGAGTTATCCACTTGAATACTATTATCACTCCGTGGAATGTATGGAGATGAATCAAGATTAGAGTAACCCAAATACCCACTTACTAAAATCTTGTTGTGCTAATGTTTTGTAGCATCTAAACTGGTTATGCCTCATGATGTCTGTTATAATTTGAATACAAGCTCGAACATATAATTGTGGCAAAGTAAAAACTTTTACTTCGAGCTGCCACTGAAATATTCATGTCACTCTACATTTTATGCGTCTCTTATAATAACGTTTTGAGTAAAATGCAAATATCAATTGTAATTATGAAATGTGGGTCAGATAGACACACAAACAATGGCGGAGTTGTGCTAAACGGAATTATAAAATGTCGTCTCGTTAAGCTCGCATCTAAATGATTTTCATGAAACGAACCTGCTCCGTAAAGGTAAGAGTCTTATTTAAATGGAGACCTATTTTTACAGCCTCGTTTGAGTTCTATTAGTTTGGCGTAAGATAAAAACTTAAATATTTCATGCATGTAGGAAAAAAAACTAAATTTGGAGTAAACTAAGTAATATAACTTTATATGTTTATTAAGTTTATGATTCAAGCTTCTACGCAAGTCATGTAAATATAGATTTGACGTACAGTTTCCTGACTTGTCTCGGGGCTTAGACTTACAATTTGCTGAATAGATAAAATTCAGACACGGTACTAAATTGAACATATACTAAGCTAACGTTTACATTAAAGTAACTTCAAACTCATCTATCTCTAAGTAAAAGTGTATCGAAATTGAGTGGTGCTTTGTATAGATATATTTGTGTATTATTGTACCACACCTAATACGCTCACATTCGTCTGAAAGCCGCTCTCACGTGAATGAGGAGGCTTTTCAACTTTTTGATACGTACAAAGAAACGAGATTCAATGGTAACCCACTTAGTGTCCTAAGTAAAGACCGCTTTCAATCGTCTAATGTATAAATATTTGTTTGTTTGCAGGTGGGTCCCGCTCCTTATATCTGATTTTCATCTCCGTGAGTACGTTTTTCCACCTGGCTCTTAGATTTAATTTGCATTACATTTGTGTACATTTGTATTTCCTTTTTTGTATTTATGAGAGTACGGAGTGCTCTTGACAGGTTTCAGTGACCGAAACGTTACCTTTTAAGAATTTTATTAAAACGGAAATGTTTTGATCATTACGCCAAAAATAACTTATTTTATAGCTATTTTTACTATGCTACAGCTACCGCGTGGATAACTATTAATCAAATATGAGTAACATTTCGATAGCGATTAAATATTATGAGCGACCGGTTACAGCTTTACGTAATAACCCTTCCGATTTGTGCAACACACGTGTTGCATAACTATAGTATCATTCCTGAACGAAAAGGTATTAAAAATCTTTTTTTTTTCGAATATAAAAAAGCGGTGGCACAGCCTCTTAATAACCTAACTTAGTCATAGAGACAGCTTCCTTAGCAACAATAAAGAAGTTCCTAATCGAATTCGCGAACTGCCAATAAGCCCCAAACTAAACTATATCACAGAAATCTGTATCTTCAACTATGTTATATTCAGACGAGTATGATAACATTCCCACTTAATACCGGACTCGTCTCCATCAATCACGGGGAGGGAAATTATCCTGGAGATTAGCACTAACCCCGCCCCCCGCGTCTCTCCACCCTCGCCACCCCGCACCATCAACCGTCTTATAATACTCGGGTTTTGATTTGCAGATTAGCTTTGAATTGGTGTAGTGGTTATAATTAGGTACAATATATAGTTTTCCTTTCAAAAATATTATTTTGCTTGTACATATTAATTCATGGGCGCTAGGACATTCGCTTTGCTAGACCGGATTAAAAAAAATGAAACTTGCTAAAAGAATAGTTAATTAAGAAAAAATAAATTGACGTGAATTGGTCGAAACCACATTTTGCAATTCTACCACAATAAAAGGTTAAACCTTAGCTCGATTAAAATAATTAAATACATGAATATTGCAAATCGTAACACAAGCACAAAGTCTTGTGTTTGTATCGAGCGTTATATTCGCAACAGCCATCGGCCGCAGGCCTCCAACTCCCTAATTGTCGGATTTCAAATGAAACTTTAAAATCCGGACGAAGTGTGCGAACTTTCACAATTCAACTTTGGCATTAAACAAAAATATCTCGCCACTGCGTCAGCCGAAATGCGACCTTACGCTACCGTGAAAGGGGTAAAGGAAGTTTCGTTTATTATTTAGCGTAATGAAATCCTTGTTTTGACAACCCATTATCGAGGCGTCCCTAATTGGCCCGTTCGTTTAGCCGGATCGACGTTCGACTTAATTCGGCGCATTTCCCGATTATTATTTGTCGAGCACATTTTTGCGTTTACCCAGCTGATTGCGTGAGTCGGAGGATGTTCTACAGCGATCTTCGGTTCGGACGTTTTAGAATTCCCTCCTCGTCGATTGTTTCGATTTGTTTAATTTAGAGAACTCTTATTGAATTTCACTCGAAAGTTTATTTCGCATGAAATACGTTTGCAGTTTAACCAATTTTCCGGTTATAAAATACCACAAGAAATATATTTTTCGGTAACAAATACGGTGACGCATCGAGTATCTCTTCCTTGGAATGTACTCGTGGTACCGTTAGCCAATATTGACGTTTAGATATATGTTAGAGTATTTTTTGTGAAAGCCGAAAGCTTATTGAGAACTCTACCGTGTGGAGTTCGAGAAATTTCAATTACTTATAACTTCACGTCCATTTTCGGACTGAAGTCGTCAATGAAAAAGTTATTTTACATCAAAGTTTTTTCGAAAGCTTTTAATGTATGTTCTGCATGGACTCATTTGCCTTAAACTCATTCACCATCAAGATACACTATAAAAGCAATTTAACATTTAGAAAATTTGCTTCAAAAATCTTCATCACTACCGTGACTAAAGTAATTTAATATTTTTCTTCATTAATACTGATAACACAATTAATAAAGCCGTGACCTCATTAAGTAGAATATCAGATAACCAGCGGCAGCACCCGACTGCCTGACGAGTCGCCGGTTATGCACTCATTGTTGATTATAATGTGTTATTCCATTATTTATCATTTTAATATTATGGTTTAATCTTTTTAAAAGAGTTTTTTTTTATCTATGAACGCTTTACACCACGTCAATCTGGCCACATTCTAAGTACCTGAAGGACTTGTGTTACAGGTACCAGACAACGGAAATACATTATATAATACTTTCATACTCATACACATAATATTTAATATTTTTATTATATGTTACACATATTTAATACACATCCAAGACACAGAAACATTAAAAAACTTTTTATTCCGTCGGCGGTCGTCGGGATTTGAATCCGCGACCCCCGGCTTATTCTACCAACGAGCTTACCAACTGAGTCACAGAGGTCGTCAATCGTCAGTTCCTAGAATACAAATTCTAAGCTGACTTAATAAGGTGTTCAGGTAAACGAAAAAAAGTAAATGTAAAAGAATAACTCAAATTTTTAGTCGAAGTAAAAGTCAGTAAATTTAGTGATACTGATTAAAGTAGATATTTACAAAAATAATTATATTTTATATGAAATTTCGTGGTATAAGAGGTAGGGATCTGTTTTAAGTCACTTATTTCGAAACAAAAAAAAGGTTTTTTTTTTAATTATTTTTATTTCTGGTTGCAACCTTGGAAACTTCGCTTCGTTAAAAAAGTACAATTATACACTTTTTGAACGAAGTGACTTCACCTACCAGTAAAAGATTTTGCCGACATACCGACCTCATTGTTTTTTTTATGTTCCCTAATTATTGCAGTAAAGAATAAAATAGTCTAAAGTATATATTTTTGCGGATTCTTGCGTGGCTCGCTCAACGTTACCGACTATGCAGAGTGTTCTGTGTAGGCAGACCTGTCATGTCTCAAACGGCAATGCGGCATATCCACTTAATCTCACTACAATTATACCACATCTATAATGTAAACTAGTTAGCGCTAATTGCAGTTAGGCTATTTAACATTAATGTAATTTTATGATAAATCAAGATCCATTAATTATGGCATACATCGACGAGCCAAACGCGGCCATCGTGATTATTCAATTGATGTTCGCAATCAGCGGACACAAACGAGCAAACAGCGGGGGCAAACAGAGAAATCGATTACAGACCCGATCCCGCCGTTACTCGCAACTAACTTTCGTCCTACATTTTACCTATTCGATTTTACTCAATTCAAATCATTTTGGGAAGTAAAATTATGCAATTGATCACATTCATCCCTTATTAGCTGTTGCACGCGACTCCGTCCGCGTGATAAATTTCCTCTTGAAATTTTAATGATTTTTTTGCTACAAACCTCACGGAACCCAAGACTTTTCCAACGAATGCAAAACTGTAGGAATCGTTTCGTGCGTTCTGGAGTTAGATCGTCACTAAAGAAAACCTGACTTATTTTTATATAATAGATAAATGCAAAAGTGTATCTGTCTTACTGGCTGAGACATAAAATATTTTATCGGAGTCCCGAGAAAAAAACAGGGTTTTAAGATCGAAAATTTTCGCGGCTCTACAAAGTTGTTGCTTGAAAAAGTGTCTGCTACCTGCCTCACGTCCAAACCGCTGCACCGATTTTGTTGGTATGGAGACACTTTGAGGGCTGAGTAAGGACTAATTTTTGTATATTATAGAGCATCAGCGGACGGTTTAAAATACTTTGTAATTTACCCGAACACCACCGAATCTAATTAATATGCTGTAACTTAATAGTGGATTCGTGTTTGGTTCTACATTCAAAATGTTCAAAATACAAAGGACGCTGTTAACGACCCCGGGAGCTCTATTCCATCGGGACTCGTTACTCACGATGCTTTTATGACACCGTAAAATATTTTAGAACATTAAACCGCACGGCCTAAAAGGGATGCTCCGTAGACATAGATTCGGCGGTACTAATACGCGAGGGACATTACCCAGTAAATAACAGCTAGTATTACGTGTGTACGAAGCTTTACGACGTACACTCAACGCCAGAATTACAGGGTACACAAATCTTCAGGTGTGCTGGAATTAAATTATAAAGTTAGTAGTATACTTTGATTTAGGTTCATCACTGTGCCGTGAACGGAATTTGCGAACTCGTCTTTTTCCCGCGACGCGAATCGTCTCCCTGGATTACGAAACGTCTGTTTCCGTGTTCTAATTGGTCCCGCCTTTTTGCCGTTCTGTAGTTGGACTCGAAGGGTTGTGTACCACATTAGAGCAAACCTAGGTAAAAATTATATTTTTTGTATGAGAGCCCATACTGATTTGTAAAGTTAAAATACAGTTAATAAAAGAAAAAATATATTTTATTTATAGTATTTATTGTTATAGCGGCAACACAAACGAATAATCTGTAAAAATTTCAAGCTATTACAGTTTTTGAGATACAGCCTGGAAAAATACAGACGGACAGACAGACAGACATCGGACGAACAGTCTTATTAATAGGCCCCGTTTTTACACTTTGGGTAGGGAACCTTGAAAAGTCAATTATATATCTTTACAATAGCGTTAAGCTTGCCTAATTTTTAATGAACAGCATGTCTTATCGAAGCGAGTTTCATGCCCGTAGAAGATGCACCTCGATATGAAATATCTGAGGAAATATCGCACTTACCGTTGCACCGTGCGACTCTTTATTCGTTCATGAGACACATCCGTTCTTGGAGCCTGGAAATTGTTAGTTAAGACAGTTCTTAATGAATCTTAGCGACGTGTGAACAATAATAATTGGGCTTCCTGTGCATTGTTCGCGCTGTCGGGAAATAAAGCAATAAAACCGTTAGCATCGCTGTCGTCATCAGCACATTCAACTTGAGATAGCTATAGGAAACTTTGTTGCGGTAGGTTTTTCTTTAAGCGCATGGAGTAGCTTTTGTGTTTTAGACCCTACTATCCAGTACACATATCCGTAATCTTCGGAGGGAAAAAATCCGCCTATTTATATATAGATGAGAGTGGATAAGCCAGCGCAAAACTTAGTAGCCCTTTTTATGAAAGACACGTATGTAAAAGCATGTAATTTCTCCCAGTTAGAGTTAATACAAAGAGCGTGAAATACCAATATGATTTTAAAATATGCTTTAATCTTGCATATTCTTAATAAATAAAACGCCAAGCATACTACAACACGCACACTACAATATATGTCAAAACATGCAACGATAATCATACACTAAATACTCTATTGTTTATGGTTGACGGCTGCGGTTTTTTAATCAAATTTAATGGCCTGGTTTAAGTCAAATTGAAGTCTGTGATTGAATTGAGAATAAATATATTTTTTATTGGTCGAATATCGACTATAGTGCAACTTATATTATAATTTAATGTGTTACAGAACTAGCGGAAAAAATCGCTCGGACATAAATTGCAATTCGCAGTACGGACACGGCTTGCTCGATTTGAGGCAATATTTTAAATAAGTATGTCCATCGTTATCGAAACCTAAACTCCAGACAAACAACACTTATTTCTCCGTGTCTTAGTGTCACTAAGTAATTGAAATTTAAATCAAATTTGAATATATTATGTACCATACAATGAAATACCAGTTTGTAATGGTATGTGGTCCTTCACCTCAAGGCTAATACATAGCAAACGCAACAGCTGGCCCTAAAGAAACCGTTTAGTGAGATAATATCAGTGTTTATTCAATTTAAACGAGACTTATTGAATAACGGTTGTGTTAATTGCGAGTGCTGTCTCTGCGTGCCGCCGCGTGCTGGATACTCGATTTAATCGACTATCGATTATATCGAGCGCATTCGAGATGTGTTATTTGTTACTCCTATACTAGGTATAATGATATGCTTTAATTATTTATTAGCTTATTAACATTTTTGTAGAATATAAAATTCATTCTAGTCATAAATGCCCCACAAAAAACTCGCGTGAAACGGCGTTGTGCTGTGAGTGAGTTTACCGGTGGCCTAACTTCCCTAATACCTATTCCCATTCCCTCATAAAGGCCGGCAACGACTCTTCGGATGTCGTGAGTGTCCATGGGCGACAGGAGTTGCTTTCCATCACGTAACCCGTCTGTTCGCTTGCCCCTTAATAATTACCTGTCACTACCTCAATGCTTTATATGCATCACAATAATTTTAAATATTGTATGTTCTTTAGTAATAATTAAAAAATACTTCATTAGCTTTTAGGTTTCAATTTTGTTATCCTACTGTTTGTTATACTACACTGGTATTCGTCGTAAAACGTACAGTAACAGTAAGTTAGGTTTTACTTTGTAGTATAACAATTACGTGGAACGGAAATAGTAGACAGAAACCAATCTTGTTGAATGTGAAGGAGCAACATAACGTACGACGTTTACGGCTCCATAATACTGTACGACAGCAGTTTTTTCGGGTTGTTAAAGTAATTGAAGAATAAAAAGGCCTACACACGACATGAAGGGTTTATAGCGGTGAACGCGCAAATTCATGATGTTTGAAGGTATTCGACTCCTAAGTCTGTTTTATAGGGCTTTGTTTGAAGCACTTAAGGGCGCCCTATCCGTTTAATGCCGTTTTTGAAATCAAATCGAATCAGTTATTGTATTGTATAAATGGACGTAATATTATAAAAAAATATATGTGCTAGTTGAGGATATATCAGAGTTAAATTTGCTAAATAGAAACAACAATCAAACGAACTTGGCTCGACAGTTAAAAAATCCAAAGTCCTCTTTTAAAGCCTCTTTTAAAAAAACATTTTCTAATCTACAGCAAAAACTAATGGATTTAATTTTAATACCAATCTTTAGTTTAATTACTTATCTAGTGGAACCCGTTTAAATTCATAATTTTGTGTTATTTTTCAAAATTGTTACCACCAATAAAGATTTTATTATTTTTATTGTATTATTTTAAATACAACTACTAAAAGCGCGAAGGACGCGACTCCGCGGCCATCGTTTTTTCTACGTTGCGTCGGTCCGAGTATCAGAACAAGAAACCCTTAAAGATAAGGGCAGGTTAGAATATCAGACGTCTTTCATAAATAACCGTATATTTTATCAACCACTAATACATTAGCTTTACGTGTTACATCCAACAGACAGTTACTCACACTGACCAATACCTTGATGCCACTTAATTTTATCAAGTGCTTAATTATCCGTCCAAATAAAACATGATTCTTTATTATAATCTGCATTACTTTGTGTCTGTGTTATCTCAAGTGGATTCCATTACGTCATGTGACCTTAGCTCTTAACTCCTCTCGTCGTAGCTTGAAATGACAATTTAAACTCTACGTACAGTGCGATATAGGCGAAAATCCCTCGCACGATTTAAACTTTTAACTTGATTTTTATGATGCCGCATCTCAAAGAAAAAATGGTATGCTCATTAAGATTTGAGTTTACTTATTGCATTAAGGAAAATGTCCCTCCTGTCTACTCTACCCGCAGAAAAATGTTATTGTGCTCACTCACAAAAAGAAGATAAATTAAAGATGGATTTACACGTTTCAAAGGGACGAATTTGTCAGCTACCTAATTGACGAAATCAAATTCTATTTCTCCGTTTGAATCCTTTTAACGATATTAATCGTAAAGATTAAAACTAACACTGATTTCTATTAAGCTCTAGAACTAAATTGCTTTCAAACTTGTTGATAGCTCTATTCATGAAATAAATATTTGTTTTTTTTAGACAATGAATGGAAATATAATATTAGATTCTTAATGGACATAGAGCAAGATATTTAGTAAAGTATTTTTTTTATTTTTAAAGTTTTAAACGTTGGTAAGCTTTCTACTATAGCGGCATGGTTTCTGAAAATATTACTCCATAAAACTTGCACCATTTTAGTCACCCCCTGTAATGTACTCAAATTACATTTGACGGCATTTTATGACTTTGCATGTGCTTCTACTTATCCCGGTAACTTTCTAAATTTATTTAGTAATCTCCCCTCTACGGAGTGGGTATCAAAAGTTAAAGTAACCCGCGAGGACACATGCGCCGCAAATGTGCGGCCACTTTTTCAGAGTTCGTTGACCCTGTAACGTAATTACGAGGTAAACTGTTGGTTTTGACACGGAACGCCTCTAATGTGCCGGACGCGTGACCGTCTCGTTAAGATGACGCACAAATTACATGCGGACATTTGACCACAGAATAGCCACAGATATTACGAGTCACCAGACTTTTATATAGTTCCCTATACACGAGAGCGGGAGAAGACAACAATAATAATATAATTAGGACATGTTTCGCCGCTTCCTGATAAAGTTTTTGATAAGTTATCCACTACTTTTGACAGATTTTCCGGAAATCTGTCAAAAAATGTTGTAGATTGACTATCCAACACTTATCAGGAAGCGGTAAAATCAGGCCCTGAAAATATTAAATTATAATTTTAGAAAAATCTTTTAGTACAAATTTTTGAAACTTAAGCAATTCAAAGCAGTCTACGGTAGTCGATAACAAATACAAGATATTATTTAAACCTACGAATTGGCTTTATTGTCATGCCCATCATCGACGTCGATCGTGCGTGCTATAGTTCACAATCGTGGCTATTCATCACTGCTGGACTTGGGTAGGGGCCTTAAACTGTGTTGTCGCTGGAAAAAATTAATTACGACTTTATCTATGCCATGTCACCCTTCCCCGTGCGTTGGGGGAATATTGTGTTCCCGAGCTATTAGTAGATTAATACTTTAAGTTTTAACCCACTTTGTGTGCACCGTCATGGACGGGCTGTATTATTACAGGAATATATCATACTTTAAATTACAGTTCAGGCCTTTGTATGCTGACATGAAGATCATTTTTGGGTTGAAAAAACACTCGATTTCTAATTTCAAGTTACTGTTACATTTACATTCTTATATCAGTAAGAAAATACCGCCAAATAAAAATTTATGAAAATCGTTTATTACCCGGTATTTGGTAAAGTGCTTTTATAGACCATTAGATTTATCATCACAAAGCGCGATAATGCCAATGCTCATAACATAAAACTGAAGTGCGTGACTAACTCTTGTACTTTTCTTATCACAATCTAATACGTTTTGAATTTCATCACACAAAGGTTTAACAATGTAATTTGTAGGAAATAGACCCGATTCTTATATTTTGTATTGGAACTAGTTGCACGATTCTCACTGCGCATGCAAGTGCGACGATATTTAAGCTGTGGTGTGTGCACGAGTGACTTTTGAGATCTTAGAAATTATAATGCAACATTAATAACGCACATCAATTTGTTTATGATCCAAACATTATCCAATTCCAATTCGACTGCGTCATGATATCTTAACGTTAAACAGTTCTCAGCCAAAATTTCAAAATCAAAATATTTTTATTCAAAATAAGTACTTTAAGTACACTTTCTGAACGTAGAGACTACGGTGCCTACCACCGGTTTTGATTTTCAAATAACATTCAGTCAAGTAAATCTTCATGACGTAGACCAAAGCAGACTGAATCGAGGATCAAAGCTTCATTCAACATTGGTACTGCATCAAGTTTATATTAAGTTATATACTTTAATCTATGTAGTTTAGTACTTTATGTTTTTAAATTCATTATATACGATATAAGATTATCGTGTGGATCAGTTATTGTTACCTCCATTATATGAATTTCCTCTAACAGGTCTACACTGGAAGAGATTCCAATTTGGAATAATTAATATACCATTATTTCATAGATTAAGTCTTTCATTGTTAATATTTATATGTACATGAATAATTAAATAAATAAATACATTCACGCATTCACGAAGAGCAAGATTATAAACATTTATGAGTGTGACGTGCTTTAATATAGCAGTGAGTCTAGTAACTCGAGGACGTGTAAAAGCGCTCAAATGATCTAATACAACAAAATGTAGTTTACTAACGGCCATTACGTCTTAGCTCGCTGGCGCGGAAAATTGTTGACATGACTCATACGTCTTTATATAGTAACACTAAAAACATTACTTTGTTGCCCATATTGGTAACCCCAGCTTCGAAATCGGTCATCCTAAGCTGCTACATGGATTTTTAAATGAATTGAATGAAATGACAAAATACGGCTTTCAAATTTAAATTATTCTTTCGTGTTTCTTGATATGTGGATTCAGAAATCGTTTAAGTAAGAGATAGATTGTTAAAATTATTAGAAACATCAAAAATATGCCGTGACTCTTAAAATATTCTTTGCTTGCCAGTTTCGTAACGAATAACTAGGGCAAGTAGCTTGTAACTTGTAACTTACAAGATACTACAATTTGCGGCTTATCGCAAGCCAGCTTTTTTTGTAGTATCGAGAAAATTCGTTCCTTGCCAGTATATCGATTTCCTGTTAGCAGTGATCTGTCGGCTAGGTTTTTTCTGTTGAAACCGACATTTTATACAAAGACCGATTCCTTTAACGTTAGCATGGTTTTACTACGCCCGGGTCTATAAGATAAGTAAAGGACTCTAAAAACCCCACGATAAAAGTCAAATGGAATATCCGTGTACGTTATTTATAAAGTAACATGTTGAACGTTAAGAAAATAGCGAATCTCGACTTATTTTCTTTTAAGTTTCTCGCTATTCCGCGCGGTGGGTACATTGTACAAACATGTAAATAGCTTAAGCTCTTTTACACGTTATTCCACCGTTTTATTTGAACTGTTCCATACACGAATCTCAAACAGTGCTTTACATTTCAAAATTATACCCTCTGGGTCCATAGTTGGACAGGATTGTGTTTAAATTCATCATTATTAGCATTCATGATTTTCTCTTCGCCGAGTAAGTCGTGAATCGTGATGCATATACTCAAAATATTATTCGAGATTGCAAAAAGTATGTTGGTACAGTCGTGTATTCAGAAACTTACAATTCAAATAGAATTCATTGCTAAAGTATAATTTTTAGCGTAACAGCGCGTTAGTAGCCACTATATTTTATGCTGAAAAAATATTTAACATGTCATTTACTAATTAAGTGACCAAAATGTAGCCGTGCCATGTGTAGTTTAGCTTTAATTAGAGCCAGCGTCGGGCTAAGCTTAGAGTTTCGGTTTCGCAATTTACTTTTACGTCTTTCGTGAAATTGAAAATCTCCAACCGAAATCAGGAGCGCCGAAACGTAGCGATAACCGGCAAAGGGAAATTGCGGCAAAAACCGAATGTTCGGTGCAAATCTTTAGAGGTTTTAATTACGGTAAGTGGTTCCGTACCTGCGACTTCACATCAATTTGTTAATGCGAGCCGCAGACAAACTCGGCGACATCATCGCATGTTGCTGATACTTTTAACGGTTTCGGGGTTGTGTTTGTATAATATTGGCAAGGGATTTATTTACCTCCCGTTCTTAACGTTGTGTGAGGTTTTTAAAATAAATTAAAAAGTAAATACATTCAGACGATAATATCAAATTCTTACTTCTTTATCAACAATAATTATAGTCACGGGTTCGTTGCTTCGCAAAAACCATGTTATGGAAGTTTATAAAACTTTCCAAAAGCCGACGCTGCAAAGCCAACTTATATTTTAAATATAAGTTACTGTCGCCATGCATGGCATATTATATTCGTTATTTAATTTAAAATGTGCATACAGAACTCGCTCGTACTTAAGTAGGTCCTATTAACATGAGGTAAGTTAAGTAAGATAAAAGCGAGGCAAAGGAGCCGCGTACTTTGCGATCGCTAATTGCGTTTTCCGATGACGCTTTGCAGGCTTACGATTAAAGAGGTGGTGTGTCGCAGACGGCCACTGAAAATATTCAAAGAGGTGAATATTTAAATAGGGCGGTCAATGCGCCCTCACGCGCCTCAAAGGCGCTCCCCGCTCGATTCTAGTACCGTCGCTAAAGTATAGCGCCCCTCAAATTAACCGGACCTCGTAAAACGGTCGGGTTTTTCAAATTGGATTAAGCCTCGAGCTAGTCGTGACACCGCAAAGAATATGAACGATGACTTCGATATAAGTCTTCATACGGAGGATCGTCCGGCGTAGAGAGAGCTCTGCGTACTCGGCGGTCGGTCGCAGCGAGGGGTCTCGGCGCGTGGCATTCCATTGTGGAGTACAATCATTATGGAATTAAAGCAATATCTATGTTCCGGTATTATAATTGAGTGTATGTGAATGTACTGCGATCCCGTTAGCGCAGTGATGCAAGTGTAACGGGACGCCGGGACGGATTTCCTGGATGCGATTCCCATGTTGCCGGGTATCATACAATTCATGATACGATTCATACGATGCTTTTTTGTTTTATCGTACGATCTGATTCATTGCTGTGTGATACGTTTAACATCAAACGCTGCGAAAACTGATGCTGATTCCAATCCGACTTATTCATGTCATATTTATGGAAGTTCGCGAAACTATTTACAATAATAGAACGCTGGAGTGACGCACCTTTCTGAGAATCGTTGTAGTCACGAAACGTTATAATAGCACCGATAAATTGGTATCGAAGTTAGGTTAAACAGTCGGCGATTATCGCATCAATTTCAGCTATCGCTCCCTATCGCCCTTTCTCAGCCGCATCACTCCTTAATTTGTCCATTGAGCAGCCCGTATAACAGATTACAGCATCCTGCCTGCCCGCGCCTGCCCGCGCCAGCCCGCGCCAGTCTTGTCCACTAATACCAATTATTCTCTAAACGAGCCGACGCTCTTTTTATCTTGTTACGGCAAATAGATTTTTTGCTCTCCTTTAATTAAAATGTTTCTTTTTGTAGGATTCCGTACCCAAAGGGTTAAAACGGGACCCTATTACTAAGACTGCGATGACTGCCTGTCTGTCCGTCTGTCTGTCTCCAGGATGTATCTCAAAAACGGTAATAGCTAAAGAGTTTATATTTTACAGAATATGTATATCTATTGCCGCTTTGACAATAAATACTCAACAAAATAAATTTAATATTTAAGAGTGGCTCTCATACAACTAACGTGTTTATTTTTCAAGTTTCTTCTTCTTGGCACTAGATGACGCTACAGTACGCCTACATCGCGCTATCGCTTGTTAGGAAGTGTAAATCAAAATTTGTTTGAGTTTCGAAACTTTGCTTCCTCAATGTTTTGCTCTATACAGGTACGGAACCCTTCGTGCGCGAGTCCAACTCGCACTTGGCCAGTTTTTTTCTAATTAATTTGGAATTCTGCAAAATTGTAAGTTATGCTCTAAATCCTAATTTTTTGGGTTGCGGAACTTCGGTTTTTTAGATTTAGGCTTAACGCGATTTACCAACATTTTTAGTAGACAAAATGCGTATTAACTTATATTTTTTGTATGGTAGCCATTAGGAAGAATGCATTATTATTATGTTTTATGATGTATGTGCAATGTGCATTTATGTGCTAACTTAAACATCCTTTAGGCACTTCGTAGTTTTCTAGTCCATCCTTAATAGCACAAAAGATCGGTTATTAACCGAGGGAATCTTGTAATTGCAAATATGTATTTATGCAAAATCATTAAAATGTTTTAATGTTAGAATATTTCTGCTAATTTTATTACGAAGTTAGTGCTAATTACGTTTGTGAAATGTACCTAGAATTTTCTCAAAGTCTGTCTTATGTTAATTAACGAATTTTACCTTTTAATTTCTGGAGACGGTTTCTTAAAAGACACGTCATTAAAATAATTTAATCGTGTTGGTTTAATTAATCCAAAAACATTTGCTTTTAATAATTACGGGCACTCCTTCAAACAGGTTCAGTAGCATTTAACGACGTTTTGAAACTTAGATTAGCTTTAAATATTATTTTAAAATTGAAAAGGTTTTAAAGTTTTCTTGAGTTATTATTACACATATATATATATATATATATGTTTAGAACACACATTTTTTCTACCAACTACCTAGTGGGTACTATCATATATTTATTCTGTGCTACTGCTTACCGTATATTATATCGTTTTATCTACTTACGAATTAATCTTCGATGTTCGTTGGAACCCTCCCTGAATGTATAGCCGATTAAAGTGCTTGTGATGAATTCTTGTCAGGAAAACTCACGTCCCGGGCATAAGACGTTTTACAAACAATGGAAAGTCCATGGCAAGTCAAACAAATCATTAAAATGATGCCCTCGTCTGGACTACCAGGGGCGCATAGCAAAACAAGAGCAAACAACGCCACTTAGTGTAGTTAATCAAGGCGTCGCTAATCCCGGGACTATTTGTCCGGGCGCCGCGACATTAGTCCCGCGTCCGCCCGGGATCCCGGATTGACCGGGATTTATCTAATATCGCGAGATTAAGTTTCTGATGAGAATAATATTTGCTTCCCGACTAATTTAAATTATTACTAACGCAAAGTCATTTGTTACGGCCGCCTTGTGGATTATTACTAATTTCCAAATATGAATACAAAATTGACATGTCTTCTAATACCATGATATTTGTCTTAAGAACTTGCACCTACTTCTTAAGGACATTAACATGTGATAGCATTAGAACTTCACAATATACACAAAGTGAAACAAGCTTATTTTTCCTTAGGAGGACGCGAGAGAATGTGAATTATCTAGATAACATACTACATAGTACATAGCATAGAGCCTCTACATTGTAGGGATGCTATAAAGGTGACAGATCTGTGACTGGCTGAGATAAAAGACGCCATCGCAATACACAATGAGATATTTTTATTCAAACCTTTGAATTGTATGAAGTTGCATGAAAGAGAAATGAAAGTAGGTATTATTTAAGAGATACATTTTTTATTAAGACGCCTGGAGCTTATTTCTAAATTAAGCTAGATTTTAAAGGTCCTATATCAAAAGGCTCTAAATGGGGCCCTAGTTTTGAGACTTAGATGTCTGTCTAACTGTTTTAGGAAACGATACGGAACTTTTCTTGCACGAGTCAAAATTGCACTTTAACGGTTTTTTGTAAGATTAATAAACCATAAAGTATGTACTATAATACAACTAATTACTAACAATGCAGTATGTAGGTACAGTATTTATGCTATATAATTTATTTTATACATGTAATCATAGACCGATTATTTATACTTGGTCTCAAACGAAGTTGTATAAAAGTAACTAGTATTATTAAAAGCTAACATAACGTTGTTTTAAATCTCTCAGACAAATATTGAATAGAAATGAGATTACTTTAACCGGTAATATTTTCTATGGCTGATAACTGGAGCAAATGCAAAACAAATGGCTCCATTTTGTGGAATGCAGTTACTTTTGCATTCTTTTCGAACATAAATTGTAATATATATTTTCGATTTATTCCAAGTACCCGTCTAGTATCTACCAGGGATTGCTGTCGCGACATAATGGCATTGTTATTGTTGATATTAGCTTTTGCCTGCGGTTTCGTTGGCGTTAGGAATTAATTTCATACCAACTTTCATTCTCAATTGTATCCACTTATAGGTGGAATTTATTAAAATCCTTTCTGAGCAGACGCGGACGCCACAACATGTAACTCCATGCCAAGTTTCGGCTCAATTCGTCTAGTGGTTTGTTTGCTATAAATAATCATAGGTCACTATGACAATCAGTCAGATTTCAGTTTTATAAATTAAAAGAAAAATCATTTTCGAATCAGAATTATTGTATTATTATTTATATATTATAAAAAAATATATTTGAATTTAAATATTTGAGACTTTCGACCTTTATTCAAAAGTTGCAACAATGTTGACTAGTACCTTCTCATGCTTCCTACATAACTAGCTGAAATGTCATCACGGCCTGGCACTTTCGATAGGGCCACACAGGGCCGAGACGTGATTCCTCCGATTTTACGACGAGATGAGTGATAACGTCTGCTTTTGATAATCTAGAGAAAGTTTTATTCCATATTTTTGGCATATCTTAAAGACGTGAATAGAAAGTTGGTGTCTTAAGGTACCTTAAAATATACTAGAGACTAGCGCGGTCAGTACTGTCGTAAAGGTATGTTCATTCAAATTAAAACCCGCGATTTGCCTATGGAAAAAAAATATTATATTATTATGAAGCCCCGCGTTGGGTCGCGTATTCCTTACGTATAAAGCAATAATAATAAATTTTAAATATGTACTTGATTTAGTCTTGCCACGAAAAATATAGACACCAGTTAAGCAATAGTATCAAAATTTTATTGCATAATATTATTTAACAGGTTTCTTAAATATTTTCTGGTAGGTATAACGGTAGATGTTTAACTAGAAATATAGTTATTTAAGAATTGTACCTAATAGTGATTTTTTTGTTACAGATATAGCGGGAATGATTACGCTGTTTCCGAAAATATATCCTTCCTGGTAAGTTTTAATTAATAAATCAGTTTTCTTGTATCTACAAAAAATTTACGAATTTAGAGTTTTCATTCCTACAGCGCCTCAATCAAAAAATATTTTTATGGAATAAATTTTTATATAAAATACAATAGAATAGAATAATCTTCAATAAAGTCCAAGTAATTCGGGATAGAGGGAAGGGATTCATCCTTCGATCGGGAGACAGCTTTATCTCCAGTTCGCTTTAGTAGAGCTCTCCAATCTTTGAACAAATCGAAGCGTGTGCTAGGCGAATTGAGGAAGGTGCCTGGAGTAGACGCTAAACATTCTAGATGAGGCTTTACATTTGGGGAACAATTTAAAATTTGACTTTAATAAGGGAAGAAAGAGTGTAAACATGTTGAATTAAGGATGGGATTTAATGTCGTTTATTTCAAATCCATTTTTTTATCAAACATGTAGAATGCAATCTTTTACCCCAACTTTTTGGAAAAAAGAAAAAACTACAGTAGAACCTTGATAATTAAAAAACGTTCATAACCTTCAGAACTTGAAAAAAATGGATCCCTTCTTTACAAAGACAGAGGGTCGATTACTTAAAACTTCTATGACTTAAAAGATGTATTTCTACAACTTTAACTGAGGTTCCACCGCATTAGCATTTATAGTAAACACAAATCGTTTGCATCCTTATCAAAACTGCGATTCCGTACAACCTTTTCCCACAGACGAGCTCGAAAGGTGAAAGATCCAGTGCGGCAATCTTCGATGCACACAAAACGATAGTCGCGACGTTTCTCGTTATCGCCCAAACGACTCGCCAAATCGAACGCGTCCATTACCGGTATTAGAGTATTGGGTGGCCGATCACTATCGGTTACCCTTTCGGCTTTAAATATTGCCAAACTAGAATTAAACTGTAGCCAACGCCAGACTAATTCAGCGATTACTAATACTGAATTGAGCTGAAAGCGTTCTTGTACCCTTCCTATTTTTGCTTTTAATTTAGCTTTATGCATGCATGTTTTTTTTTTAATTTAGAATCAATGCTATAAAATAACACAGCAGTTGTAATACATCGAATGTTATTTATGTCTTTTACAAATCTCTCAATAACAAAAACGATACGTAATGTTCAACAAAGGGAAAGTAACTTCGTTGTTCTGTATATAAGAATACTTTGGGTGAATCTATTTCCTGATAGAATTTGTCGTGCATCAAAAACGTTTCCGGCCGACGTACCGCGAGGGGGGAGCATTGTTTGTGATATTTCGACCAGAAATTATCGAGTTAAATTCGTCCGAAGCCAATTCGCAGAGATGTGCTACCGTTTTCATCTTATTTTCTGAAGGAAAACATTTATAACTTGGTCTTTTTCCTTATTACGGTGTACTTCGCGCTGAAGGGCCTATTATTAAGTATCGAGTTGCCCGTAGCGAAATTCGTTTAACTTTTCTCCCAAATATTATATTTTGTAAAGCTTTTTAAGGTTTTCTTGTATCAAAGTTCATTGTGGAATTCTAGATGTTTTGACCTCATTGTTCATTATTTGATTTATTGGAAGACAAGACGTTTGAAAAAAATTGCCTTTGTTTTTAAATATAAGAGTATTTGACACTTCTTGCAAAACTAGGTCAATTTGTTTATAACGTTTTCTCAAAATAATGTTATCTTGAATGCCCGCAAAAACGCTGTCTGCCATCATGTATGTAACGTCACTAATCGCAAAAGAAACAACTTTTATTTTTACTTTTCTTTTCATTACTTCATTACATTCAAAAGAGGTTATAAAAATCAATCATTCATTAAAACCTAGTTTATAAATATCATAATAAAGTAATTAAAAATATGAGCATCCTACATCACCTTCGTCGTTGTTTGTTTTGGAGTTAGTGACGTCATAGATATCGCGTCATGGCGGACAGCATTTCGGATCACGTGATATACAGATTAAAAAAGACAATTTTAAAATTGAAATCATAAATTGATTTCGTAATTATATGAACGAAAATCAATATATTTGGCTATTTAATTAATCACATATATAATGATATATAAAGAGATTATTTTTTTATTAATTTTGGCATCTAGACTATTGTAGCATATATGTATCAGTACATCATTATCTATATATTATTACGCGAGTTATATTTTTACCCCTTTTTACGAAAGATGCATAGATAATAGAAAGAAGCAGGAAATTTCTCCCAGCTATAGTTGATATACAGGAGGAGCGTGGAATACCAATGTTATTTTAAAATATGCTTGATCTTGCATATTTTTCATAAATAAAACGCACACTACAATTTTTTGACATGACACGAAATACTCTTGTGTTTATGGTTGAAGTCTGTGATTATTTAATAAAATTTAATGGCCTTTGTGCCAAATTTAAGTATGTGATTGAATTTCAAATAGAATAATTTTTTTAGCTTCTCGACACGATGGATTTAAATATTTATTGTCGAATTTCGACCACATGGTGTCCTCTAGTCAACATTAATGGTTGATGTATATTGTTAACTAGGTTATTGTTTATCGCAGGTAAATAGAAACGATATTTTATTGTAATATCAAAATATTTATGCCGTTTTTCCACCAACGCCGTCAACGGAGAACGACATTATTTCGGCCAGATAAAGACACTAACACTGTCACCTATGTCACACAAACACTGTGTGACATACGTGACAGGTTTAATTTTCCTCTACGCCAGTAATGACGGCGATGAAATGGACAATAGAGCAATGTCGCTAGAAAATAAAACCTATAGTCTAGATCATAGGTAGGTTCGAAATAATCTCGTTCTCGGTTGACGGTGGTTGAGGACAAACGACTTTATAATAAATAATATTAAATGATTGAGATATTCTGAACGTATGAGTAATGAAAATATTTCGATTTTTCCTTTACTAAGGAAACATTTTCATTTATAACAGCCTAAAATATCATATTAAAACATTACAATTACGCAAAAATATTCATTAAATTCCTCGTTCATTTTTCAGTTTCGCTGTTTTTTTCCGAATCGACGTTTAATTTCAGACCGTCCGTAAACCGCCTTGTCGTTTTAATTGGCATCGTTATTTTACCGTTCGTTAAATGATTACTATGAAATAATCTGATTCTCAATTTATATTTCTTTTGTACCGAGATAATGTTTCTATCTTATTTTTTTATTCAAAGCACATTTCCGTTTATTTTAAAAAGTTTAGACTTGTGTAAAATTTTAAATGAACTTTCTGCAATATTGACGTTGACTTGGCATAATTAAAATATAGCACCAGGTAGTTAAAACCTAACTTAACCAAAGCCATTTATTTTTTTAAATGAGGTATCTTTTAAACTTACAAGAAATAAGGTTTCTATTAAAATATTATGAAGTTTTAATAAAGGTTTTAATAATAACATTACGCAGATGTATAAATGATATACAACGCACGTCTTTTGTTTCCCTTCTACTCCGAGTCATCTGCGCACCAATCAGTTTTCTCCGGTATTTGTGTTATTCATAGTTAATCAGCGAATCAGTAACTGTAAGCTAGTGAGAGTCTGCGCATGCGTCTCGCGTGCTTTGTATCAGCTCACATCAGGCTACCGCACGCGAGCTAAAATATTACGGGTCATTTAGTAATTAATACTGTTTGATAGTTACAAGTTAACGGTTTTCATGATGAGTAATAGAACTATGATTTTGTAATGTAACCTACTTATTCAACAATCATAGCAGGCGGTAGAGCAACCATTTTTTAGAATTCCAAAGAGGGAAAACGACACCCTATTACTAAGACTTCGATGTCTCTCCTTCTGTCGGTCTGTCTGTCCGTCTACCTGTCTGTCTGTCTCCAGGTCGTATATCAAGAACGAAGGTTAAGTATTTATGTCGCCGCCATAACAAATACTAAAACTAAAAGAAATGTAATTAATATGAGGGGCTCTCATACAAAAAGCGTGATTATCAAGCAACAGGCGGGCGCTTGAAATTTTTACAAAATACTAAGTTGTACTTATTATATTTACTAATCTATACATATAATAAAACAGTAAAATTGGAGTGTCTGTACATTTAATATATTTACTAAAAATGAATGTGCCACATTCATTAGTTTATTTTCGAGATGTTAATGGAGCCTTGGAGGATTAAAATGGAGGATTAAAAAATGAATGTGCCACATTCATTCTCATAAACTAGTACCATCTATTAGTTTATGAGATTAGCGCGTACAAACAGACAAACAAACAACTTTTTTGTCGATATGTGTTCTATTACAGCCTTATATTATTATTATTATTATTAGTTCCTTAGCACCCCTACATTCATTTTTAGTAAATATATTAAATGTACAGACACTCCAATTTTACTGTTTTATTATATCTATAGATTAGTAAATATAATAAGCACAACTTAGTATTTTGTTTGAATAAATCTTTTTTTGTTTAATAGCTATTAGGTCTGAGCAACATATAGGATACTCTTTATCCCGGGAAAATATACGGTTCTCGCGTGATATACAAATTTTTGCGCAACGAAATTGCGGGTACCAACTAGTCAATAATAAAATTTGAACAAATTAAATTATTAAGGTGGGCTCTTATACAAAAAACTTGGCCGGTTTTTTTACGAAGACAAATACTGTGACGTGTTTTGTAGGTGATGGGTACTACCACTACAGAATGCAGATATGAGTGCTAGATGGTAGGTCACCATGGTTACCCAATTATAAATCTTCTTTATGTTACAATTTTAATCTATACTGCGACTTACTTCACTTTTATATCCGGACAAACGCATTTCAAAAATCAGAATATAATCAGCCCGCATTATTCTAACATAATCTTTCCAACGTCAATATCAAATCAATGACCTGTTAGGTTACATGTATAAGCCTCTCTTTACCACGCAGGTGAGCGATACAAAC
Source organism: Cyclargus thomasi (assembly GCA_026546445.1). Taxonomy (NCBI): domain Eukaryota; kingdom Metazoa; phylum Arthropoda; class Insecta; order Lepidoptera; family Lycaenidae; genus Cyclargus; species Cyclargus thomasi. The sequence continues at coordinate 4,744 of JAOTAV010000241.1, read as the reverse complement.
AAAGACGTACATCAATGTACTTAAACATTCGTATCATATCCCTCGCATTTACCTAACATAGAACGTCGTAATTATTGTATGTAGAAGTTGGGACTGTTTCGCAAGTCTTAATCGTATGATACATTCGGATACTTTCTCGGGGAATGTTTGAGGAGTCGTCGGCGCTAGTCTCGTCACGTTTCGCAAACTTCTTTCGTGAGTCGTGGAGTGCGGAGTTCGTTATGTGTAGATACCCTCTAATATTGCTATTTGAATGGCTTGCGGTGAGTTTTCTTAAAGGAGATATAAAGCTATATAAAATTAGCTTTAGAATTTTCAACTTCAAATCAACAAAAAAAAAAGTAGCCAATCAAAGAATATCTTCGTTTTTGGATGTCGGTTATAAATGGGACACAACCACAAAAATAAATTAAAAAAACACCGTGGCGTCTGATAGTCTCACCACTCTCACGCCTTTTACATATTAACGTTATTTCTAATTAATAAATATGTGAAGCTTTGATATTATGATAAACAATTAATACCCGTACACATTGTTAATGAATCAAAGATACGGCTGACATTAAAACCGCTATGATTAATAGGTCGTGTTGACATCGTGTCTTCCCCGGCACGTAATGAAGTATGCCACTCCCGAATACCGCTACGTGGAGCTATGCTGTTGATTTATCGCACTTTATGAACACCGAATGCTTTTAATTAATTGTTTAAACTAAAATATGTTTATGAAATTTTATAGCCGCTATCGGCAGACGAGCGGCCGCCGAAAAATTTTACACCCAGTTTTAAATTCTCTCAGGCCGAATTAATGCGCTCGGTGTATTCGACGGAATTTTGTAATCGGACCATTAATATATTAAGTTTAAATACGTCGAAATAGGTTTTACTGGAAAGCTTTTATTGACGTTATATTGCAGAACTCATTAATTCTCTCCATTAACATCTCGAAAATAATATAACGGTACGCAAAAGTTAGATACGGAAACCGTACAAAAAAAGCATTGAAAAGGGCGCTAAAAGGCATGAAAAAATTAAGGATGTAAAAAAAACAGTTCTAAATTCAAACGTAACGTCAAGCTAGGCGATGTATCTACCCTCGCATCATGATTGATGATGCGGCACGGCAGCCCTGATGTGGGTGCGATCCTACGTAATTGCGTTGCGTAAAACGTATTGACACGATGACTGCCAGACTGATGAACGGGTTCGCCAGAAAGACACATTCACTGTTTACGTTTCACTAACGAGTCGCCTGTTTTGTCGGATACGGCGGGAGCGAGGTGTTTTTGTTTTGAGGCAATTAAAATTTCCATCCTCATTGCGCGCCTTTGGAACAGATGAACCGGTATGTATCGGGGTGTATCTCGTCACTCTGAACTGTAGAGGTATCCAGACTCCTTTGAAAAAATGCATAAAACATGAAACATTACTGCAGAACACGTTCATATCGAGTAAGTAGAAATAGACAGACCCGTCGTTAAATTACAAGGTCAGATGTCATGGGGACGTGTGGCTGATTGCCAAAAATTTTACTCTGCATTTTTCGGTTGACATTTTAAATTACTTTTTTATAATAGTTATGTAGGTCAGCCTGCCAATACTGTAGACACTTCATGTAAACCAAAGTAATTTGTACATTTGGTTATATATTTCTATTTGCTAGAATGCCTATGCTTTCTCATAACGCGCCGAGCCTTAAGCGAGAGTTTTATTGACACTAAAAACAGGAAAAAACAAAAAAAGCCTTCCTTCATGTAAATTTTGGTAAAGTGGCTCTTGAAATTCTGATTTTAAAATTCTAAATACAAAGCAGCACATCGCTAGTATGCGGTTCCCATAATTAGACTACTTTTGCCTTTCAAGCAATGAAAATTTTGAAAAGTTTTACATAATATAAAGATTTTCTCTTTTTATAAAATATAAAATAGGCTGCTCCCATCTGAAGCAGAACTATCTATCCACTACAAAACACACCCACACACACATACACAGTAACTAACGTCCTTGTAAACATGCCCGCTCTGAACATAATTAACAAACTTTTACATTAAACCATGTCGCGTACCTTCAATAACTATGTATTTTCATCATAAAAATTCCCTGAATGCTTCATCTCGTTAAAAAGTTTGTTATAGAGCATAAATCGTATTATGTTGATGTGAATAAAAAGTGATTGCGAATCAATTGATACTACTGGCCTGATCATGGAAATTTTATATTGTGGTAGGTACATAAGAAATAAATGGTGATGGAGAGGATAGAAACCTCCCGGGCTAGGCCAGTCCTGGGGTTAGGGAGAACGTGTTATTGTTTCGGTTCCTTTTGAGGCTCTCCCTGCCTTTCCATTTCATCCGTTATGAAACAATTAATGGGAGGGTGGCCTATGTTGTACCCATCCAGGACGCTCTTCGTTCGGCTGACTCTAGCAGGTCAAATGCTGCTTCTCATCGGTCAATCCTTCAAACTGTTGCTTCAGTTATTACTGGGGCACAATCTTGTATATAGAGCGGTACTTCTTTCCAAAATCATAAAATGGCACAGACCTTAAGTTTTAGTTGGTTATATACCATAGTTTTAATCATCTTTCAGCAAAGATTTGTTATTGCATGATTAGGTCATAGGTAATCAGGTTCACCTAGAATTGATTGTATTTGAATGTCTTACATACTGATGTGATTTTATGTGCTCATTCGAATCCATCCAGAATAATAAGTGAATTAATTAATCTTGTATCGACATTTCCCCGAATGTCGATCAATTTTTGACGCTGGTAACGACTTTGTGTGTATAGGACGGCCGATATTTGAGCATCCTATTCAGGATGGCAAAAAGGCATCGCTGACTTTTACCCGGGTTAATTAGAATGTCAACGACACTTATTAATCGGAACATGGGCGGAGGTGAGTGCGGGCCTTTGTACGAGGGCGCCGTACCGGCCGAGCGTTTTGCGTTAGCGACGCGTCATTTGAGAGTCCTTTCAACGTTTTTAACAAATGACGTCTACTTATCGAGTAATGATATTTTGGATCGCTTTGTTTCATGTTACATTGTTATAATGTTCTAGTAAGCCCATTGAAGTGGTGAAATTTAATGCGGGCACTTTGGTGGCGGCTTGCCGCTCGTTATTGTGTATTAGCCCCGATACTGAACGTTATCGTCGTTATTTCTTCCTGCTCTTTTTAACGCTGCTCTTTGCTCTTATTGTCTGATGTAATCTCGCCGAAGTTAATCTTTACGTTTTCTCGGAATTGCCGCAATTATTTTAAATATTCGCGCTAAATTCAAATTTATTTTCTGTTTTATCATGCATCAGTATAATCCGAGCTCGGGCTAAGAAGCTTAATAAAGGTCTTAGTCACATTTATTCCTAACTTCGCCATTTGCAATGCAAATTTACATATTAAAACAAAAGCATCGCAGAAAGCTAAGGTTTAAACTCTTAAACAATACCCCGGCTGAATGGAGACGCGCCTAACCTATTTTCCGGGAAAAATATTTTTAAGCCGGCAACACCATTAGTGCTGCAAGACGCATTTTTTGCAGCTAATTTAAATTTTTACGCTATCTACGTTTATACCGTTCTACTTCAGTTTTGTTTGTCATTTCGGGCTACAACCATTTTGCGTCGTTACACTAAAAGATAATTTTTATTTTAGTTCGAACTTATGTAAATACTCGTTTAAAAATTCCACCGGGTAATAGAGCTTAGAAAATCGTTTTCGAGTTGAACCAGCCACCGAATATTTTCGTGTTTTGCCGTAGTCCACGGTTACTCGCACGCGGAACGGTTCTGCAAACAATCGTTACACTAAAAATTATTCATACATAAGAGCCCGAGGCTATTCGTCGCGTATAAAAAATGTTATTACCCGGACAAATGACATGCATAAAACACAAAAGGGTCGCCTTTAGCACGGCCGGCAGTAAACCAACGCGAACGAGACAATGTCACATAATTTACTATGAATTGTGTACATTACACACGCGACCACTCCGCATCGATTCATGATTTGTATACTTTTAATCGGAAACGAAAATTAATTTCATTATAAATCGCTGGGCCGAGTGAGTAATTGCTCGTAATAAATCCCAAAGAATTTCAACCAGATGAGAGGGGTCGGCCTGGAATGGGCTTTTATTAAAAGCACTGAGTCGGTGCCCGCCGTAGAACAGCGTGTAGGTCCAAAAATTGTTTGAACGTTTTCACTTCGAACAAGGCTGTGTATTAAAAGTCGAATGTAGCTTCATTCTGAATGAACACACCTAAACATTTGACGGCTAACGAAGGAGAATATAGCCTGCAATTAAGTAACTCTGAAATGCCTACTGGTTCAAATGTAACATAATAATAGTATGGTACAACCATACAATTATTTTTATAGTCAGGCAGTCGGTACCTCGTAGTGGTAGCCCTGTGTAATTAAAGTTGTACCTGTTTCCTGTGTGGGATAAGTTGGTAGAGTTCATTGTCGGGACTTAGGCTAACAACAGACTGATTCAAACCTGTATCCGTAATGCTTAGTTCTCTATTTCACACTGTTGCTTTAGTTTTCAGCTATTACATAAAGTATGACCTGCGCGCCAATTGTTACCGATACAAGCATCGATATTTCAGCTATTTTTTTTTTTTTTTTATTTAAAAATAAGGTACATCTATAGGCTTTTCGCCCATATCCTTTTTTTGTAATCCTTATGTTAGGTTTTTTGTACCTAGGATATAATCCAAAATTCTTATTAAAATTAT